>JAXCLQ010071333.1:0-10000 GCA_035584115.1 Cedrela odorata
TTTATTTGCATTTAAATTTACTTTTAATTGTCCATCCATCAAATTTCATTAGCCAAATAAAATCTGGGTTATGCCAAATCTTGGGAATTAATTTACAACAATTCTCGTGGAATGATATTTATCTCATCACTCTATTACTTGTTCGACTCGTACACTTGCGATTTTACACAACACCTACAGCAAAATGTCAACCCATCTTCAAACATATGTCCTTTTAGGAACATAAAATGTTCATTAGTATTTCTCCAATCACTGGTAATCC
Organism: Cedrela odorata; assembly: GCA_035584115.1. NCBI lineage: Eukaryota > Viridiplantae > Streptophyta > Magnoliopsida > Sapindales > Meliaceae > Cedrela > Cedrela odorata. The sequence continues at coordinate 263 of JAXCLQ010071333.1, forward strand.
TCCTTAATTTTTTTTTCCAATTTTCACTGTTGACTTTCTCTCATAAACCTCTATTATTACAAGTAATGAAAGTTCATCAAGTCACATTTTAACAACTATTCCTTACTTATTTATTATTCTTGCTGAACTAGACATCACATCTGGTCCACTTTACACTTTAGTAAGTTTTGATATACAACACTCTAGTCAGGTAAGAGCTTATCAACTTCATCTTCATGATTATCATTGTTTCTATGATTTAGCCACCTTTCAAGGATCTCATAACTATTACTAGGTAAATATTAATGCTTTATGGCAAAAATTCATGTATGATGAACTCCAAACTCTTGTTGACACCCACACATGAGACCTAACTGACTTACCTCTAAATAAAATTGCAGTGAGAAATAAGTAGCTATATAAGATAAAGACTCATGCTGATGGTTCAGTAAAATGCTACAAAACTAATCTTATAGCCCAAGGTTTTACGTAAGAGTATGGTATTGATTATAAGGAGACCTTTTTACTTGTAGCATGTCTTACCACTTTTTGTACTTTGCTTAAAATTTCAAATGTACGATATTGGCAGATGTTTCAGAGGGATGCTAAAAATGCTTTTCTTAATCGTGATTTTGTTGAGGAAATATATAAAATATTGATATATAACCCAAGAGATAGGGAGAGATGGGTGAATTGAGTTTCTAAAAAATTCATACAAGAAATTAAAATTTTCAACACAATCACACAATCAATAATATGTAAAATTATAGAAAAATTGAGTAGAGAGATTAAACATAGAGATTTATAATGGTTCGACAAAACCTTAGCACATGTCTACTCCTTTAAGGTCCACTTGAAGATTTTACTATGAATAAACCTTAAAAAACCTTAGGCTCAATATACATCCAAGAAGATTTTTCGTACCCTTTCAAACCCTACAAGTGATTTTACACCTTAATCACTCAATCTCACAATACCCAAGTGAAAGACCCACTTCTTTTACTCTTTTAAAAGATAGAATAAATATAGAAACAATATTCCACATTCAAATGGTTATCTAACAAGAGAGAATATTACAAATAAAAGAATTAGACGTATGATATGTGTTTGTACCAATTTGCAAGCTTAAAATTTGATTTTGAAACTTGAACGATGTTTGCAAGCACTTAAAGTTTGAGAAAATTGTTCAAAATCTTTTATTAATATATGTAATGACTTGTATTTATAGTTAGGGTCGAAAACTAGCTGTTAAGAAACACAAAATTCAAAACTTATGTGTAAACAATTGATTGATTTGATTTTTAAATTTTCAGCAAATCGTAACTTAAACCCAAAAAACTGGTGGGATGTTTTTAAAAAAATGTTACGTCATTTGGAGCAAATGGTTAGTGGCTTGTTTATTTGTTCAGTTTTCAAAATTCTTGAAAACCTTGCAAATTAGTTTATGTCCAATTTTGAAAATTTACGATTAAGTCTATATTCCTGGTTTCAAAAGTTTAAATTTTGGTCTATTTTTCAGGTTTTGGAAGTGTGTATTTGTACAAAAGAAATAAGCTTAAATAATTACCACAATCACAGACACATTAGTATATATCCAAAGATATAATAATGAATACCCTAAGCTTGCGACTCAATTCTTCAACTTGAGCTCTTAGTTGAATGACGTATTTCTTTTATTATTTACTTAATTGAATGGCTTATTTTGTTATCATCAAATAAGGGTTTATATGATGTGAAGGTCAACGCTATATCTATTACTGCTTTAATGTTTTGAACTCTCCTTTCGAAAGGTTTGTCATATTCGTAAGATCTCCTTTTAAAGTTCAGCTTTATATAAATGCAATAAAGGTTCACTTCAAGTGCCTATAACTTTATTTGAGACACTCATTTCTTCAACAGTCTGAGACGAGTATTATTCTTCTTTTACTTTATTTAGATAATATGGTTATCATTGGTGATGATATTTCAAGGATTCAAGCATTTCAACAGTTTCTAAGTCAACATTTTAAGATAAAGGATTTGGGGACTCTTAGTTATTTTTTAGTCTCAGGGTAACTTCTAGCTTGGATGAAATCATAACATCAATAACCCTTATACTATATTTTTTTAACCCTAGAAACAATAAATATTATAGTGTGGTTCAAGTTTAATACGTTTACAGGATAAAAGATGGACAAATCAAGCACAACCAAAATTCTAAAAAAGGAATAACTAGGTACCTTCCTATAAAGAAATTGATATGTTGTTTTATTTGAGATAGTAAGAAATGGTAGTTGATTAATAGTGTATACTACAGTAATAGAATTTTTCACTCTAAAAAGATTTATGAAGAGCAATAGAAATGGGAAGAGACTGAATAGTGTCAAAGGTGTAATTGTGTTTGCGTTCAGTACAGCCATTTTGTCGATATGTGTAAGGATAAGAATAGTGAGAGTATTGTCTTCTTTAAGAGAATCAAGAATGGAGGAAAATGTATTCTCTATTGCATTATCACTATGCAAAACCTTAATAGTACTATTGAACTGAGTTTTAACCATTTATTGAAAAATATAAAAAGTGGTAAGATAATCAGAATGATAATGTAAGAGATAAATTCAAGTGTACCATGAATAATTGTCTATAAATTACACAAAGTAACATACTCCTCTCTTAATAGAATCTAAGTAGATCCCCAAATATTAAAATGAATAATATCAAAATAGACAAAAGAAATAGATTCACTTTTTTTTTAAAAGGTAAGACAACATGTTTTCCCAATTGATAAGAAACAAAAACAATGGCTTTGCCTAAATAACTATTAGAAGCTAAATATTGCACACATGACATAGAGGCATGTCCTAAACGAGAAAGCCAAAAACTCGATGAAACACCCTTTGTAAGAAAAGGTTAACTTTAGGCTATATTTAACAGGTTGACCAACAAATAAGAGGTTAAGAAATAATTTTAGAACTAAATAGGTTTTTGGTAAGAATAATATAGGGGTAAACACAAGACCAACATAAGTAATAGACATGTGAGAACCATTGGTAATATAAATATTATGTGCACTATTGGAATTTATGTTATTAGAAACTAAGGAAGAATCAGAAGTCGACGTCGATGTTAACAAGGCAGTGGAAGCAACAATAGTAGTCCTATTGGAAAAATTATCTTTTCTTTAACTAAATTTTTTATGCAATCGACACATTTATACCCAAAAATACCATAATTATAACACTTGTCTTGAAAACAACTTGACCGAGTAAAGGTTGCTACAACAACTTAAATAGAAGGAAGAGAAGGAGTAACAACCTAAATAAAAGGCACAGAGGGAGTGGGTAGAAGTCTAGTACTTGAAGCTATAACCAAGTTAGAAGAAAGACGTCAATGAGTCTTATGACTTGTTTTCTCAAAATTGAGCTCAGTAAGAGCATCTTTTATTGTTGAACGAGAAGAGCAATGCAAGAGAGACTCTTATTATTTCGAACTCATCTTAGATCCCGATAATAAGATGATTAAATTATTGATTTTTACGGTAAGTAACAAACAATTATATAAACTTAGTATTCATAAATAATGGATCTACCTAAGAAAGTTGATCCCAGATACTGCTTACCTGTGAATGGTAATCAAGAATAAACTAGCCAGGTGTTCGTTGTAAGTTATAGAGCTTAGCTTCCAATTGGAATTGAAAAGCTATATTATTACAACAATTATTCCGATTTATTGAAAAATTCCAAGCAGATTTGACATTATAAAATTTAGGTACAAGACTCAGAATAAAAGGCACAAATGCATTAATAAACCATGAAAGAATCTTACAATGAGAACTTTCATAAACCTCTATGTGTTCCTCAAATGCCTCATCAGTCTTAATTTCTATAACAACTGAAATTTTATGTAATTGTAATAATAAAATTTAGGCGACCGAAATAAAATTTTTCTAACAGAAAGGATAAACAATTTAAAATTTTAGTTAATAATTTTAGGTTATTACAAATTCAAGTTAGGCTTAGAAAATAAAATTGTAAAAATAAGCCCACTTATTTAACAATTTTAGGCCATGTAAATGACAATTGAGTTAAGAAGAATTTGCATGCAAAATAACCCAAATAATAAGCCCAAAAGGTGTTAAGTATGAGCCCATGTATTAAGCCCAATATATGTTAGTGTATATGCCTTAGAAATTAATCATGTTGTAGGTTTCTCGGCATTTAATTTGTAATATAATATTTATTATTTTTAATAAATCAAAGAATTATTCTTGATTCACATTTGTATATTGTTTCAACTATTTATACATGTTGTAAATAATTTATGAATGTGATAAGTCCATATAAGACATTAAAAATAAATGTTTTTATTAGAACTGTTTCCTATAGAAATAATATTATTTGGGCAATAATATTGTATAGTAAGCACATTGAATGCTTCCAAAAGGATATCAAAAATTTTATATAAGTTCGGATGACGATGATAGTCACATCACTGGGGCATTATTATGGATTCATGGTTAGAGAACCGTTTATTGAACATGAAATAGTATGATGTCAATGATTAATCGTTTAGTCATATTAGTGTATGATGTAATCCTTCGACTTGAGGCATCGTGGTCGAATTCGGTATAGACGCATATGGTTCATATGGTGTATACATGCGAGGCTAGCTATGTTACATACAATAAGTCGGTTTGGTCATGCGTTGTTCGTATGCGGAAATAAACAATAGTCAAGATGGGATCCATTGACTCAGGATTTTAGGATTGGAGTTTTTGCTAACTTAATCCGTATCCGAGTTCCTAAAGTGAGCGTCCATAAATGTTAAAAAAATAAATATCTAGCCAAAGTAATTATTAGTCATGCGAAAGAGTTCACGATGACAAGTTTTGGACATAGTAATCGACGGTTCACAGAGAAATCGAGTTTGAGATTTTGATATTCTTAAATCTATACTCGATAAGAATATAGACGATGGAAGGATATTACCTATATAGCAAATATGACAATTTATATTAAAATAAGATTTGATAAAGTTATTAAACTCATAGCATTTTAGGGGTTATGATATATTGCTAGATGTTAATCACAATCAGTATTTTCATAATTAATTTTGGATGAGATCCAAAACTAGTACATGACTAATTCACGGGGGTTTCACAAAATCACACTAATACTTGATGTGAGAAGATACATATTATTTAAATGAAGGCTAGCACCATTCTACAATAATAAGGGTTTTGATTATTTTATTTAAGTGTAACATAAAATTAAATAAGGTGTTTTAAGATTTAAAATAGCCTTATAATAATTAATTAGATTAATTATTTTAATTGAGAGGGTATTTAATAATATTTAGTAAGGACTAAATATTAATCCTTTAAAAGTTAAAGAACTTATAATAAAAAAAAAATTAAAGGTTAAAAGATAATAAGTGATTGTCTAAGGATTAAATTACAAAGTATGGTGTAATTTTTACCAAAATTAGATTTTGCAAAGACTTTTATGCAAATAAAATATTTGTAAATCAGCCCTAGCTATGAAAACCAAAGTCTTTCACATTTTTTTATTAAGTGAAAACACTTCAAAAAAATTGAAACAAAAATTCTCTCATTTTTCCTTTCAAAACCCTTCTCTTTCATTGTGCATCAAGGATGAAAATTTGTGGAAGACTTGTGTTTTTCAAGTCTACTAGTCATTCATTTTTATCAAGCATCTATTAAAGTAAGGTAAACACTTCAAATCCTTGATACAAATTCAATTTTTATTTTAAAAGATTACCATGAAAAACTTGCAAGCTATGAAATGTCTTCATATTCATGCATTCTTGTTTTTTTTTTAACAATATCTACAAATAAATGATTTATTTATCTAGCCCTCTCTTTATTTTTCTTGAGAATTCAAGATAAAGAGAGGGGGAGACGAAACGAAAGAAAAAAAAAAAAAGGAGCCTTAGCTATTTTCTAGAATCAAGTGGAAAGAGAGAAGATATGCTTAAGCAAAGAAAGTATACGGGAGAAGAAAGAATAAAATCCGGGGGGAAAAGAAAGCAAGAAGAGAGAGAAAACATGAGAGAGGAAGAATAGCCAAAAGAGAAGAATTGAGCTTTTGGGCCTTGGACGGAAATTCAAGTTTTTGATTTTAGAAGAAAACAGGAAACGCAAGAGAGGAGAGGGAGAAAAAGACTTGAAAAGGGAAAGATTCTTCAAAGAGATGAATTTTAGCAGAATGGGTAAATGGAAACTAAAGAGAAGAAACAGAGAAGATGTAGAGAGGAAGGGAAAGAGAGAAATAGAAGAAGAAGATTGGGTTTCCAACAAATAGAGTGGTAAGCATGTGTATTGTTTATGATTTTGAGAATATGAAGTGTGCTTTGGAATGGATTTACATGTGAAATTATATGTGATTGTGAATTATTAGTTATGAAATGATAAAAACATTGCATGATTTAGTTTTTTGATGAGTATTATGACTTGGTGATTATAGAAATATATTGATAGTGCAAAATTTACATTATGGCAGTGTCTTAATGTTGGAATGAGGTTCAATTAGCATGAAATGGAAAATAGTTGTGTTGATCAAATTGTAAAGAAATAATGGCAGTAAATGATACACACACATACACACACACACACACACGCATATATATATATATATGCATATACGACGGTAAATGTACCCCTTTATAGCAATGTTTTAAGACATGAAAATTGTTAAAATAAGGTTATAATGCATGGTTGTAGTGTCTTAGTATTGGAATGAGGTTCAATTAGCATGAAATGGTATATAGTTGTGTTGATCAAATTGTAAAGAAATAATGGCACTAATTGATATATATATATATATATATTTATATATACGCATATACGACGGTAAATGTACCCCTTTATGGCAATGTTTTGAGACATGAAAATTGTTAAAATAAGGTGTTATAATGCATGGTTGCGGTGTCTTAGTGTTGGAATGAGGTTCAATTAGCATAAAATGGTATATAGTTGTGTTGATCAAATTGTAAAGAAATAATGGCAATAAATGATATACATACGTACACACACACACATATATATATATGCATATATGACGGTAAATGTACCCTTTTACGGCAACGTTTTGAGGCATGGAAATTGTTAAAATAAGGTGTTATAATGCATGGTTGTAGTGGCTAAGTTGTATGGAAAATAAAAGCAAAACATTGCATGTAAAATGGAGGTAAATCGGTTGCTGGAATTCCTAAATAGAGTCTAGTAAATCAAAAATAAAATAAATTATAGACTTCTGATTAATGAGTTGTACAATGTTAGGGAAACTAAACACAATTATGACTAACATGGTCGAAAATTAGAATTTTTTGAGAAACGACAAGTTCTTAGTAAATTTTAGAAATGGTCACTCTGTGTTACATTTCGATTTGCAAAAAATACTAAGTAGTGTATAGAAAACCTAAAGCGAAATAGTGTTCCTGACATTGATTTTTAGCGTTATAAAATTATAAGACAACTAGACACATAAGGGAACAACATATTCAAAAATCAAATCGTTTCATATAAAAATGAATTCCCAACAAAGGTCGAAGTTGGTTACCCTGTTCTGCATGGCACACTATCCCGTGTTTACACAGTGGATACAAAATTAATTATAACTCGAATATTAGGAATCGAAATCAGAATCCATAAAGGGTTACGAATACTAGACATGACAAGGAATGACATAATTAAAAATCATATTTTTTTTATCAAGAAACGAATTTTCAGAAAATTTGGAAAACTCACTGCTCTATTGCGAAATAGGGTTGAAACAATATTCCTTCATTTATGTATAAGTTGAGATATAGAAGTTCAAATAAAGCACCGTAAAAGGCTATAAAACTTGTTTTTACAAATGTAAAGACTAAAAGAAAGTTTTCCAAAGTTTCAAGTTATTTCTGAAATTTTGAAAAAAGGAATAAAGATCTCATTAAAATTTTACTATAAGATAAATGAAATGTAGTTTAGCAATTCACCCATATTCATTTCTTTTTCTTTCTCTCACACAAAAGATTATTTTCTCCATTTCTTTCTTTCTCAATTCTTGACCAAATCACTTCAAATTTGGCTGATTGTCTTTCAAATTACGGTTGCCAAATGATTTCTCATCCTCTCATCTTCGATTTAGTAACAATTTTGAACTATATAAGGCAAAAAGGCACAAAGAAGAAATTTGGGTTTCGAAGAGAAGGTTAGGATTTGAAGTCAATTTGGAGGATTCTCCAAATCTAATGATTCAAGCAAATTTGAAGAGTTTTCTTGAATTTTGGTAAGTATTCCACCTATCTTAAATTTTTATAATTCATTTTGGTGTAAATTTTGAAATGAGTTTTACTGTACATGAGTTACATCTTTGATTTGAAATATTGTTTTAAATTAAGCATTATAACTTGGATAAGTCTCTTTAATGGTTGTTCTTTAAATGTAAAAACTGGGTTTAAAAGTTAGTACAAAAATGGATTGGGGTCGAAATCAGTTAGAAGAAAAAGGAAGTAATATTAATAGTATGCACCTTTTGGCAGTTAATCTTGATTTCTAAAAAATAGAGCCATTTTTAGGAAAAACCCATTAGAGACAAAATTATTCTTCACTAAAAGACCTTTGCAACGAGTATTTATAATACTAAATCTAAGCTAATTTACCTAAGAGCTCTCGAAGTATTCTAATTTTGTCAGGTTTTGTACTTAGAAATTTTCAAGTTTTAAGTATGTGCTTCCGACCCAAGGACAAAGCTCTTGACCGAAAGTAATGCTTTCGACCCAAGGGCAATACTCTTGACTAAAAGTAATGCTTCTGACCCGAAAACAATGCTCTTTACCAAGAGCAATACTTCCGACCCGAGGACAATGCTCTTGACCGAGAGCAATGCTTTCGACTCAAAGATAATGCACTTGATTGAGAGTAATGTTTCCAACCTGAAGGCAATGCTTTTGATTGAGAACAATACTTCAGACCCAAGAATAATGCTCTTAACCAAGAGCAATGCTTTTAACTCGATGATAATACTCTTGACCTAGGAGCAATATTTCTAACCTAAGAATAATGCTCCTGACCTGAGAGTAATGATTCTGACCTGAGAATAATAATCCTAACCTGAAAGTAATGATCTTGAGAATAATGTCCTTGACCTAGAAGTAATGATTCTAACCTGAGAATAATGTTCATAACTTGAAAGCAATGATTTTAACCTAAGAATAATGATCCTGACTTGAGAACAATGATTTTGATCAAAAAATAATACTCCTGACCTAAGAACAATGATTCTGACTAGAGAATAATACTTCTGATCTGAGGGTCAGCAGCATACTTCTGACCTCGATTTCGACTTGAATTATATGTCAAACTTTAAAATGTCATAACTTTGGATCTGGAAAGAGTTAGAGGACATACAAGACATCATCAGAAAGCTCTTTTCAAGTTCTATAATGTGATTATTAAGCTTTATCCAATTAAGGTCATTTTTTAGGTTAAAAAGTCAATACAAGGTTTATAGGCATATATATGACTAATACTTATCATGCATGCATGCATCAATTAAAGGTTTGTATAAGTGTGAATGGAATTGAATATTAGCAATATTCAACATATATTATTTAGGCACTGAGAACCTGGAAGAAGATCCTAGTAGGCACGAGGATCAATAATAGGAGTAGTTACCCTCTCATTATTGTGAGTAAATTTATATATATATATATGAATATTATATTGATATATGTGTGTTATACATATATGTATTGCTTGTGTGTTAAACAAGCGGTTTT
>JAXCLQ010071334.1:0-12290 GCA_035584115.1 Cedrela odorata
TTGGTATGTCAATGAAATTCTATGAAATGATTAATGAAATGTTTATGAATTTGAATGTTTATGCCGATATCGCATTTAGAAAATAAATATAAAATATAATATTGTCGATGTGTAAATTGTTTGAAAAAAAAAATGTGTTTTATGACTTTGTTGTTAGTTATGTTATTCTGATCTAGCCGAACCTCGTATTAAAGGCGAGGTTTGCAGGCTAGTAAGAATTCTATTTAGCGCATCATGCGCGTTTCTATTATATGTAAATATGAATGACTGCTTAATGCGAAACACGTAATCACATTCTGTAACCGGGTCACCGTGGGTGCAGGTGACACTAATTGACTAAGTTGTTCTGAATACAGTTGTATTTGAATGAACTTTATAGAATTGAAATGTTTGAAAATGTATTGATTGTTTAAGTTTTCATAATTTTGCATTGCATCGACATATAACACTTGCATAATTTACTTACTGAGATTTTTATCTCACCTTTTTATTGAAAAATTTAGTTTTCAGATAATAGCACATAGAGGTGACAGAGGACGCCAGCAAGATTTATTAGGCGCGTATATGTATATGCTTGGATAGGTAGTTAATAAGTTGTATGTCAAAGAGTTGTATTATATGTATACTTGTATGTATAAAGTATATATATATATATATATTGTTGACTAGAAATGTTTAAGTTTTATGTAATAAAAAGAATGGCATTGTATATAAGGAATGTAAGTATGTATTTACAGTTAAAAAGAAACAGATGTGACAATTGAAGAGAGAAAGAGAGTTACAGGTGAGAAAAAAAAAGAAACGGAGAAATTAGGGTGTTTAAGCTTTTCAAGGATATTTTCTTGGTTATTATCTCTTTAGTCCTTTAACTTTTCAAAATCTTCTAATTAAATCATTATATTTTTAATTTAATCAATTTAGTCCATTTTTCCATAATATTTCTATTACAAAATACTTCATATGAGAGTCCAAATTTACCCTTAATATTTTTACCATTTTACCCTCCATAAATCTCTAATTTCTAATTTTGTACAATCGTAGAAATTGCGGATGTTACAATCTACACTACTTATAAAAATTTCGTCCTCAAAATTTACTTGCCAATTACATTAAACAGGTGAGGATATTGAATTTACATATTTTCTTCTCTTTCCCATGTAGCTTTCTCATATGATTAAGTCCTTCATAGAACTTTTACAAGTTAAATGGTCCTAATCCTCAAAACTTGATCTTTTCTATCTAAAATTTCCATTGATTGCTCTTCATAAGTTAAATTTTCTTCAATATAAGCATAGATACGTGAGAAACATTATGAGTCCGATATAGCTTATTCGGTAAGTCTAATATGTATGCAACCGAGCCAATCCTTCAATGATCTGATATGGTCTTATATACCGAGGACTCAATTTACCTAGTTTACCAAACCGAATTACTCTTTCCCAAGGAGTCACTTTCAAGAATACCATGTCATCGACTTCAAATTCCAAATATTTCCTTCGATTATTAGCATAACTCTTCTGTCTATCTTGCACAGTCTTAATCTTTTTCCAAATTACTTTTACTTTTTCTGCTGTTTTCATCATAAGTACTGGTCCCAATAGCTTCCTTTCATCCATCATCAACTGTACCGGCAAAGCTCTTACTTTATCTTGCAATGCTGTTTAAACTACTTGCATATGAGCAATCGAACTAGATGAATTGTAGCTAAGTGCATTCGCCATTACGTTAGCCTTACCTGAATGATAATCTATTATACAATTATAGTCCTTAATCAATTCTAACCATCTTCTTTGCCTCAAATTCAACTCTGTTTGATCCATCAAATACTTCAAACTCTTATGATCCGTATAGATAATGCATTTTTCTCCAAAAAAATATTTCCTTCATATTTTTAAGGCAAACACCATTACTGCCAATTTCAAATCATGAGTAAGGTAATTTTGTTTATGTTGTTTTAACTGCCGAGAGGCATAAGCTATCACTTTTCCATTTTACATCAATATACAACCCAAACATTTTCTTGAAACATCACTGTGAACCACAAAATTTCCTAGCCTTGATGGTAAGGCAAGAAATGGTGCTGTTGTCAATCTATGCTTAAGTTTTTGAAAAGCTTTCTCCATTCATTATTCCATTCAAACTTAGCATGCTTCCTTGTTAATTTCGACAGTAGAGAGGCAATTATAGAAAAACCTTCCACAAAACGTCGATAATAACCCGCCAAACCAAGGAAACTTTTAACTTCAGTAACATTGGTGGGTCTTTCCATGCAACCATTGCTTCAATCTTCTTTGAATCCACAAAAATGCCTTCTTTCGATACCACGTGACCAAGGAATGCCACCTTGTCCATCCAAAATTCACACTTGGAAAATTTAGCGTACAGTTGCTTGTCACGCCTCATCTGCAATACTATCCTTAAATGTTTCTCACGATCATCACTGCTATCAGAATAAACTAAAATATCATTAATAAAGACTATAACAAACTTGTCTAGATAAGGTCAAAATACCCTATTCATCAAGTCCATAAAGATTGCGAGTGCATTAGTTAGCCTAAAAGGCATGATTAAGAACTCATAATAACCATAGCGGGTCTTGAATGTAGTCTTTGATATATTAGCTTTTCTTTTTTTTTTTTTTTATCTTCAGCTGATGATAACCCGATCTTAAGTCTATCTTAAAAAATACACATACACCTTACAGTTGATCAAATAAATTATCTATTCTGGACAATGGATAATTATTCTTAATGGTGACCTTATTCAATTGGCAGTAATTAACACATAACCAAAAAGATTCATCCTTTTTCTTCACAAATAAAACTAGTTCTCCCCTCACTTAACCATTAATCTTAATATTCATTTCTCGCGTGTAATCACTTAAATCATAATCCAAATCACCACTTCTATAACATCCACACTAGTTTTACTACGTTTTTCTCAACTATTATAACACAACCACAATTCGTAAGATATATTAACCTAAACATCATCAACATATTTGAAAAGAAATATTTTCAATAATCTCAAGTAGTTATAAATTATATAGAGCAATAACTTAAGCATAATTAGCAAATTTAAATGAGGTTTTAGGCACCTATATCTCAATTACTAAGTTCAAGTAATGATTTCATTTTACATCTTAACTTGATGAAATAAATTATCTATAGACAATCAACAAACAAACCTTCAAATCCTTCCTCACATAGCACAACCAAAATTTTAATTCTTATCTTTACAATATCTCAACACTTTATCAATATTTTTGATAGCCATTCCTATGTTTATTATAATCAAAACCTTATTAAGCAATGCCCAATGTAATCTTAAGAACTTAATCAAATCATTCATCACATATATTTCATCATTAAGCTCAACTAATTTTCTGGAAAATATAACTATCCATTCACATGTCATAAGCCAATTCCTAATCTATAAATTCGTAATATTTCACCTACCCTCAATATCATTGAAAATCGCCTCAATAATCATAATAATCATAATATTTAATAAACCATAACCAAAGCTAAGTTAAAGAACTTATTCATGATTCCAACACATGTAATTTAAATCTTTATTGAACAATCATTGGAGAAATAGTTATCCACTCCTCTATATGCCTCAAGGATCCACTATAGGTTACATACTATAACCATAAAAATATTATATGTATATAAAATATCATACACATATACTTACTTTGCTAACTCAATTCCATATCACCATTATCTCGATTTATAAACATGTATAAATAACGATCAATGCCCCAAGGGTCATCTCTATAATTTAAAAAAATTCATATCTCTTTAAGATGACTATGAAACAGACATTAAGTACTTCCAATCATTTCACACAAACTCGATCTATCGAAAATCGCAACTAGTTTGATTTTTGCCAAGATTTAAGCTCAATCTCCACAATATAAACCCAACGCTTTTATCAATTCTAAAGGAGTTTATTAAGACTTAAAAATGTAAGTTTGGTATCATGTCAAACAGTATTAGTCCAAAATTCCTTTCTTTGTAGGGGTTGTGAGAGTCAAAACGACTCTAATTAAGGTTATAATTGCCTCAGCCAATTTCGGGTCAATAATGGGAGGTGCTGTTGGAGGTACAACAACAGATGGTATACCAGCAGCTGAGGCTTGAGCTTCAGCTTGCTCTGTAATAGGTTCATCCCTACGTCTATCCCTCTCTTGGGGATTGATCTTATGCCTTCCTCTTCGATGTGGTGGCATTGAAAATCTAATTTTTGCACAAAGAACATTCCTTCAATACTATAACAATTAAATCCTAAGTCTACAGGACTTATAACCTAAGCTCTGATACCAAATTGTAACACCCCAACTGAAATTTAACCTAAATTCCAGCAGAGTATCCTCTATATATTCATCCTTTTCACCTTACAAATAATCCTTAAATATACAACCCATGATTCTATAATATATATAACCCCATACATCAATATATAAGATCTAAGCATATTCCTCATGATTCTTATTATGAATTACACATACATATATACTTATACATTTCCAAAAGCCACCATAAGATAATACTATCTCACAAATTGGAATATAGGTCTCTAAACAGTGTAGAATGGATGCTAACCACATCAAATATATTCAATCTTTAAAGTTGAGGAAGGCAGTAATTTCTTGCTCTATCAATTACCTGAGAGAGAAAATTTTTTTGAAAGAATGAGATTATATATCTCAATGAGTAGATATATTAAAAACATTTTAATAAAATCATGATATAATGTAATATTTTCAATAATCATATAAAAAAATTACCACATAGATGAAAAATTTTATCATAATGATTGGAAGTGCCTAATATATCCATAAACACGTCCCAAAGGCATATGTGTGGTATGATGCGCTCCCAAAGAGCTAATACATAAGATTAGAACTCTGGGGGTGACTCCCACCACAAAGGCGTAGCACGTAGCTCCCAAATCCAAATAATGGAATAAGGGATTCTGGAGATGGCTCTTGCCACGAAGGTGTAATAGGCAGCTCTCATATTCCAATCAGGACATACTCTCACACACTAAGTTCGATGGAGCCAAAATCATATATTTCCAAAAATAAAATCTCATTCATAAACATATCTTTGTAAACCATATTTACAATTCATATAAATAATCATAAGGGTTCTTAACAAGTTATATACATAAACAAATTTGAATTTAAAAGTATATTTATATCTGGAAATAATGCATCATGTTATATCCATAAAACACTTCATCTTATAAATCAATATATACATGTAAAGAAATAATTCAATGTTCATATTTAATTTAGTTGAAACATGTTATACAAATGGTCTACTCACAGAGATCATCAAATTTTTATATTTCGCGATCTACGTCATCAAGTCCTTCGCACACTCGAGGTATATCTACACGGTCCATAGAAATATATATTAGTAAATAATTATTTCACATCATAAGAAACATGGTCAAATGACTTAGAATGCCTAAATCCCTTCAATATTCTCATTCCCTTTTTCTTCCACAATTCATCTTTTTTTTCTTTCTTTTTCCTTCTATTACTCAATTCTTTTCTATTGCTTTTCATATATGCTCAAACATCATTAAATATCAGTAAATAACCACACATTCATACACCATGATAATTCATAATAATCAATCATTCATTCACAACAATTCCTTAAATTATTAAAATCTAGCTTGAATTCCATGTCGATATCCTAATTTTTGAAAATTATAACTTTATTTTGGTAACTTATTTTGAGATAATTCTAATTGGATAAATTCCATAGACAAGTCTAATTTAAGAAAAAAAATAACTTATATACACATCAAGAACAAAATCTTAAAGATTAATTCAGATTTCCAAGCCTATGCTGTAACAGGGTTCCTGGCAGATTAGCTTATTTCAAAATTTTGTAACTATTTTTATACTAGTCCGATTGAGATGATTCGACCACCAAAATTTTTGTTTCGATGTCTAGTTTCTAGAAACAATATTAGAAAAATACAAACCCATCAATCTCAAACCCAAAAATACCAAAATGTACCCTTGTTCAGCAAGCTTAATTCCC
The DNA here is from genome assembly GCA_035584115.1 of Cedrela odorata. Classification (NCBI taxonomy): domain Eukaryota; kingdom Viridiplantae; phylum Streptophyta; class Magnoliopsida; order Sapindales; family Meliaceae; genus Cedrela; species Cedrela odorata. The sequence goes on from JAXCLQ010071334.1 coordinate 6,072, forward strand.
CTGTTTTTGCATCTCTTTCTCGTCCCTTGTTCATGCTTCCAAATCCCATTTTAATCTTAACAAATTAAATACAAATCAACATAAAATCATACTAGATATATGGTATTTCAGATTTCTTATGCTCAACAACTAAATTCCTCAACAAAATCATGAAACTTGTTAGAGAAACTGAAGAAATTCACCTGGATTACTATATAAGCTTGAAACCTTAGAGAAGAACTTGATTTTTAATGGATGAAAGCCAATTTTGAAAAGAGAAAGAGAGTTATGGGTGAGAAGAAAGAAAAAATGAAGAAATTAGGGTATTTAAGCTTTTTAAAGGTATTTGTTTGGTTATTATCTCTTTAGTCTTTTAACTTCTCAAAATCTTCTAATCAAGTCATTAAATTTTTAATTTAATCAATTTAATCCATCTTTCCATAATATTTTGATTGCAAAATACTTCATATGAGAGTCCAAATTTACCCTTGATGGTTTTACCATTTTACCTTTCTAATTTCTAATTTCAAACAACTGTAAAAATCGCAGATGTTACCGTAAGGCTTCCGTAAACCATAGCTCCTGAAAACAGTTTATAAACTTACTTTCCATTCATAGGAGTATTATCAAAGAATTAATCTCCGTGATCAATTCATCCACAGCATGATAATTTAATATAAATATCAATTTAGAAAAATTATTTATATTTACATAATCAAATCTGGCCTTCTTGACCATAGCAACTTCTATACATATCATTTTCATTAATAATTTTAAATCATTTAAACAATTCAGGCCTCCCTGGCCATTTCAGTATGTATACATATCAAAGCATTTTCAATAAGCAGACCAAATAAACAAAACCTCCCAATAACATGTAAAATACATTAAACACATTTCATTTCAATCATAAAACTGCTTGTTTAACACACAAGCATATATATTTATATATATATATATAACACACATATATATTTACATAGTCATGTATGTATAAATTTACTCACTACAAGGGGAGAGTAACCACTCCCACTACTGATCCTCACACTCAATCAGTACTTCTCATGGGTTCTCAGAACCTAATACCACACATGCATATATAATGAATTTTATAATTTTATATAATTAAACACAATGCACTAAATGCAATGCTCGTGGAATACATGTCTAGAATTTCTTAGTTGACACGACACATTTCTCGAGGTTAATCTATAAGTGCCATTTATCCAATTTTCAACATTGAAATTCCATGGCAGTGAGTATTACTAACTTACATTTCTATTATAAATGGATTTACTCATTCCAAATAATATCTAGCATGTATATAATCATTATCTACTTTTAGTTAACCCCAAATTAACACAATATATTATTTCTTATATGAAAATCAACTTAAATCTTGCATGAACAGTAAGCCCTAAATTTCAACATGCTCACAAATCTAAAAATTAAACTTCTAATGGGATAATAGGCCTACCTTTAGCCTGTAGAAGTCTTTAGAATCCTTACATTGTTGTTTAAACGTAAAACTCCCAAATTATCTTCTAACACTAGTTTTTTTCTCTGTTCGTCCTTGCTGTTCTTTGCCCTTTTTAAGCCCAAATATAGCATTACATTGTAAAGGAGAAAATGGGAAATCACATGGAGGCTTCAATTGAAAGAAAACCCAAGAGTTTTGCTAGGTTTTACAAGGAATCTGGGAAAGAAAGCGAGGTTTGGTTTTTGTTTAGAGAAAGAGTAAAGAAAACGTAAATGAAGACACTAAGGAGTTAATCCCTCTTATGGGTATTTATAGAAAGGGGCAAAAAAACCAAATTATTCGTCTTATTTTACCATGATTTGCGACATGTATCGATACTTTTAGGCTAGATATCGATACCTTGAATCTAGGTATCGATCCATTACTTAAGAATTCGATTCTAGAAATTCTATCGACCTCGAGCATCGATACATTATCCTTTATATACTAATCTTTCTCTTTTCAATGTATCGATACCTTTATTGAAAGTATTGATTTAGTTTAACTTGTAATTAATTTTGATCTCTCTCATTTGCCACGAATCGATACATTCAATGAAGGTATCGATCTGGTCCATCTCGTAATTATTTTTTAACTCTCTGTTTCCAAATGTATCAATACCTTTGAGAAAGGTATCGATCCGGTCAGTTTATAATTTCTTCCCAAGTCTCTAACTTGCTAAGTATCGATACCTTTTTATGAAGGTATCGATCCTTTCATCAGGTATCAACCTAAATTTCTCAATGTATCGATACTTTATACATGCATCAATATATAATCTTAATTTACAATACATTAGAACGATGTATCGATATTTCCATTCCAAATATCGATATTTTCATATTCAAAATGGATTTTGACCTTTTATTTTCATTTCTTAGCATTAATTTCGTTTACCTTTTGAGGGCTCTGCCCTTGATCCCCTACAAGGGCGCTGCCCCTTGACCCTGCTCTCTAATCAACAACGAGATTGCCAAATGCGTCAACGTAGGGTTATATACGAAAACCCAATACATGTCAAATTTATCTCATAACATTAAATTCATTATATTCATGTCATTTAACTAAATGTAAATTCACCTAAGCCTCAATACTGTGTCAACTAACCATTTTCATGCATGTGTGAAATGAATATCATACTAATGACTACTTTACTCTTATGTTCAAAGAACATGGTTTACAAATTAAATAAAATGTTGGAGATTAATTTTTGTATTCTATTTTCCAATCTCATTCTTTAAAAATAAACTTCTGAAAACAAGTTTACACTACCTACTTGTAGAACGTATGTCATCACCATTTATTCATGAGAAATCTAGAAATATGTTGAGTATTGTAACAAGAAAAGGAGAGGATGTTGATAGAATTTTTGCAAATATTAGAAAATTTTATTTATTCTTCGTAGTACTTTTAGTAATTTTATCTTGATAAAATTGTAATTAAAGTGTAATGAATGAAAGGGATTTGATAAGATAACATCAAAGGTTTAAATAGCATTACTCTAAAATATATTTAAGATAATTATAAAAGATACCTAAGTTGTGGTTATTGGAATATTGAAAATTTAAAACAATTTTAACATTTCAATACAATATATAGCAGAAGAAAATATTTTGTTTTATTATATGTATAGAAAAATACATTGAAACACTAATGTTTTATTTGTTACCCTCAGTTTTCACTCTCCCCTCTTGGCATGTTTTATGATTAGTGTGTAAACCTAAACATCTTTTTAAAAAAGCAATTGTATTTTTCTGTATAACAAAATTTACTATTTATTGTTTTTCTCTTTTTAACATTCTTTTTATAGATTACACACTTAACTTAGGATATGAGTTGGGTTAGAAGGTTTATACCTAATCATCTCATAATTATCTGATTTTCTAAGTTAACAATAAACTATTTCACTACAAGTCAAAGGTTGCACTTTAGAGAAACTAGATTTATATAATAAAATTCATTTAATTTAAAAAAAAATAAATTAAATTTGGGTTTGGTTATAAACAAATAATATCCACTTGATTGATCCTCTAATTAATGCTTATAATTGATTAGGAGTATTATAAACGTCATGTCTATTTAATTACATATTTATCCTCAAGCTACGAATTACTCTAATGACCATTTTTAATATATATATTGTTTATTGGGAAACAAAATTTATTTTTAAATATATATATTGAATAAAATGAGGCCACATATTTAAATAATCAAGTGCCGCAAATAATTTGGGCAAGCATCATTTATATAGATTCTATATTACAAGTATATGTTGGTATAATCCATAAAATTATATCTTCAAGTTATCGAGGTGTTAACCATATATAAGTTTCACTCCGAAATAAATAAAAAGATATAACCTATGAATGCAAGTTCATTAATTGTTCAGGATTAAGATCAATCAAGCTTAAAGGTTAAGTGAATTAATATCAATGATATTTATTTAACTATATCTTATTTTACTATAGTTAAGTTCAATGTATAACAAATATATATTAGCTTTTCTATTTGAAGTTTATATTTCAATAATCAAAATAAATCATTCACTTAAAATAGAAAAACTACATTATTACATTATGGAATATTTGTTTCATAAATGACCGTAAACAATATCTTATTTTATAAAGAACTTGTTAATATATAAATTATATACTTTATAAATTACATACTTTATAAATAAGTTATAAATAAGAGCTTATATATATGTATGTATGCAAATATAATTTATATGTAAATCTTACTAGTTGTACACAACTATAAACCCTAAATTTTATTATTCTACTTGAATACTGAAGAAACTAATAGAATCAAATCATAAATATATATATATATATATATAATACCTTCGAATCAAGATCTTGATTTATCGATAGTTCCTTTTTTAGAGCTTAGTCTGTAATAGAAACAGTAAAAAAAATTATTAAATCTTACCATTAATTATAAAAAGTAAATAACGTAAATTATAAGTACTGAATAATTGATTATACGTGCTAGATTGTAAAAATTGATGTATTAATTTGTAAAGGGAGAATAATTGATAAAGAAGTTAAGCTTTCAAATTTTCGAAGAAAGATAAATAGAGATAGGGGTGACAATTTTATTCGCAAACCCGCTACTACTTGACCCTCATAGAAGGAGTTTGGTATGCCTCTTAGCAGGTTTGGAACGGATTTGAGAAAATAAATTAAAACCCATAGTGGGTTTGGGACGGATATGAATACTAATAGATATTCGCAGTAGGTATCTGTGGATATATATTTTTTTATTTTTTTATTTTAAAAGTATTAAAATAATGTCGTTTAATGTTAATATTAAAAAAAATGTCAAAACGATATCCTTTAATGTTATAACATACATTTTCAAATCCCTTATGCAAAAGGCACAACACACTCATTGTCAATGATAGGTTGATTAGAGATGGTGAATCAATTTAGGAATCAATTTAGGATTTATGTAAATTTTTTTAATGCATTAGGGTTTTATTTCATAAAACAATCAAATCAATACACTAAGCACTTGCATAAGTGTTGAATGAATATGATTTGAGTTTCAAAACTATGAAACCACTGATATTTCCAACCCTTGAAATTCCTTTTTACTTGGCCAATTGTAAAGAAAAAAAAGAGCTTTTTGATAATTCTTGATAATTCTAGATTATTTTCCTTAAAAAATGAAAAATGGCCTCTTTATATAGTCTTACACCTTTTATTAAAATGCCTTTACAATTTTGGTAAATGACAAGCATGTCCCAAAGCTTGTCCAAAAAGCTTTGTAATAGTAAAAGTGTGAAATGACTATTTTGCTCTCATTAAACATTTAAATGATAAATTTATCCTAAAACTAGTAAAATCAATTTTGATCAACTTTATTTAATTTCATTATATCATATTATATAAATGGAATAATATAATTTTCTTTAAATTACATTCAGGTTATTTTATAAAACTCTCGGAACCATTAAATAATTTAACGTGTAAATCATTTACAATTTTTAGCCTAATATTATTACCGAAAGTGTTAGCTCTCTTGCAGAAAATATTATTCTTTCTTTATAAGCAAGAACAAGATCAAGTTATAAATTGTGATCTCTCGGGTTCATTGTGAAGTTAACTGTAAGCCAGAATTGAACTTTTGGCTCTGTTTCGAACTATTTGAACTTAACGACTATGGTTAACATCTAACAATATTTCAATCCCTAAACTACAATGAAGAACATCTTCATAACCTTTTTATTACTAATTGTACATTCCGTGTGTGTGAAATCCTTTTGTTTGTCTATATCTGACCAAGTTAGGACTCATAGGTATCAAAACCTTAAACTCAATATCTTTTTGGTTTATCGGTCACCACGCACTAAATTCGTCACCATAAAACTCTTTCATGTGACTTATACTGTACCCTAGCTAGGGAGTTAGGTTTCAAACATTTACCGATACCCGACTGGGAATTCGAATTCTGATCGAGTTAACAAAAGCACAAAAATTTGTATATCGAGTCAACAGATTTTGTATTGATAGTCATTCACATTTTAATACAAACAACACATGACCAAACCGATTTTTTATGCAAGGCGTGATTAGTTACACCATAAGAATCATATACATCTATATCGAATGTCGATTATGACGTTTTAGGTCAAAGGATTGAACAGAACACAAACTCAAGCATGCTCTGTTTTGCAGTGCAGCTGAAGTGCGACGCATGAAATGGATTTCCAAGCG
>JAXCLQ010071335.1:0-12285 GCA_035584115.1 Cedrela odorata
TCCAAGATAATGATTATATTATTTTGGCAGAACATAAAATTCCTATTCTTGCTAAACCTGATGTTTCTAAGGTCTGAGATGGTTTTAAACCTCAGAAATTGGTTCAAGAAGAAAGTCATATTGTTTTTCGGATAAAAGAGAAAAATAAATGGTGGCTGAAGGTTTCTTCTGAGCAAGAAAAGAATGAGGCTTTTCTTAAAAGACTATATCCCTTTTACGCGCAAACCAACAGGTGCGTAGATAAAGATGATATAGAAGAAAAACTGAACACTCTAAAGGTTAGAAGTAACAATATGGAAAATATTATTTTAGCCTTAAGAGGAAAACTTTTTCTATGTTTTGATGAATAACCATTAAAACTATGGGAAAGGAATGGTGAATTTGTTGAAATTAAACTAAGGAAAGAAGATGATGTGGTAATCACAAAATCTTTTCCTTATACTCCGTTTGAAGAGGAGGAATTCGGAAAGCAAATAACCGAACTTCTGGAAAAGAAGTTAATAAGGCCTAGTTTTAGTCCACATTCATTACCTGCGTTCATGGTTATGAACAAGGCAGAAAAGGAACGTGGAAAAGCTAGACTTGTTATCGACTATATGCAGCTGAATAGCAAAACTATAGACGATGGATATAAAATTCCAAACAAATCAGCCTTGATAACTAAGGCAAGATATGGAAAATATTTCTCAAAATTCGATGTAAAGTCAGGATTTTGGCAAATCCGAATGAAATAGGAATGTATATTTTTGACGGCATTCACATGTTCGAAAGGTTTGTTTGAATGGATGGTATTGCCGTTTAGGTTAAAATAGGCACCATCGTTATTCCATAGAAAGATGGATAAGGTGTTTTCAGACTTATCATCCTTCTGTACTGTTTATGTGGACGATGTTCTTGTGTTTAGTAAAACACTCGATGAACATGTCTATCACCTGTAAAAGGTAATAGAGAAAATCATAAACACTGGAATGATTCTATCTAAAAGAAAGATAGAATGGTTCAAGTCTAAGGTAAACTTCTTAGGTGTTGAAATAGGCAAAGGAGGAATTCAACTCCAAGAGCATATTTCGAAGAAATTACTGAAGTTTCTGGATATCTTAAAAGATAGGAAACAGTTACAACAATTTCTGGGTCTTGCTAATTATATGCGAGAATATGTTTACAATCTTGCAGAAAATATAAATGACTTGACGAAAAAGGTTAGTGAGAAGGTCTCATGGGACTGGACTTCTAAGGATACTGAATGTATTCGAAAAATGAAGGCACTTACAAAAACTTTGAAACCACTCAGGATACCTGAGGACAATGAAACCTTAATAGTTGAGAGTGATGCTTCAGACTTGTACAGGGGTGGAATACTCAAAAATAAAGGATTGGATAATATCGAGCGAATTGCCTGATATGCATCTGGTAAATTCTCTGATACAGAAATAAACTATCCTGTCCATGAAAAGGAAGTTTTGGCGGCAAATAATTCTATCGAAATATTCTGACTATTTGTTATTAGTCAGGAATTTACTTTAAGAACAGATTCAAAATATTTGAGACAATTTTTGAATCTTAACTTAAAGGAAGACAAGAGTAGATTCATTAGATGGTAAATCTGGTTTTTAGATTATAAAATTAGATATGAATTTATATCTGAAAAATCTAATCTTGTTCCTGATTTTCTTTCCAAGCCAATAGAAGAAAAATTTCTTAAAGATGGAAGGAAAAACTAGAAGTTAATACTCATGTTCAAAATGCCATAAGCCGGGGCATATGAGAAGAGACTGTCCGTAGAAAGCAAAAAGACCTGAAGAGTAGGAAAGTAAGGGAAGTTCTAAACGACCTGAGAAGCAGGTTCGAGTAGAAGAACCAAAGTAGGTGGTCGAAAGGACTATTGACAAATCTCAGGTTATATGCTGGAACTACAAAGCTAAAGGTCATTTCCGGACGGAATGTCCAAAATGGAAAGGAAAACCTAATGCTGAAAATTCACAGAGGCTTACTGTGAATGATAAGAAGAAAGTACGTTCTTCTGATCAGAGGAAAATCTCTGATGAAACACGAAGTGAAACTTTGGTATCACATGAAAACAATGTGATGAAAGGAAAATTGGAAAGGTTAAATTTAGCCTTTGAACCAATGGAATTTCCTGAAAATCTCAAGGTCTCACATCATAGTCTACAATTGTGGGAAAACCTAGAATCCCAGTATAAAATTACACTTTTTATAGGAGAAGGGTATATTGAGATGCAAAAACATCTGACTGATCTAGCTAAGCGGATTGTCTGGTTAGAAGCAGATAAGATCCAATTGGAAGAAGAAGAGGAGAAAGGTTCAGCTCATCTTCAAGATTGAACGATTCAGAGACTAGATATAGGAAATTACTAGTTACAGAAGGAAATTTCTACAATAGTAAGCTATAAGACTTTGAATGAAATATTTCAAGAACTTAGTGAAAATCAAAAGCATGAGGTGACAAAGAATATGCTGATTTTTTTCTAAGAACTTGATTGAATTATATTTTCCCTGAAAGCTCTTTGCATTAGGATTTGGTATCGATTTTCTAAAAAGAGGATGGGTAGATATAATGGAAATAGATGTGCAGGAAGGAATCACACATCCAGAACTACCTGATGCAGTTAAGCAAGTTCTATGTGTGCTAGACAGAAAATACAAATAGGTAGCCTATTGTATTACTTCGACAATACAGGAACAGGACCACATAAAACCTCTACAAATCTGGGAAATTTTGGTTGGAGAACCATGGTATAATGGTGGAATTGCCGAAGATGACTATGAAATCGGACACAATTGTCTTCAATGAATACAATCCTGGTCACCAAGAGATTGGACTTGTTAGTTGCTGTTTAAATTTGGACTGACGAAAAGAAAACTGGAAGAATTAATTCGAGATGATAGTTTGACTCATATCTATGATGACACGATTATAATCATCCTGAAGGATTATACTTCTATCCAAGATAGATTTTTTGTGCAAAACAAGGAAAAGTTGGAAGTTTTTCTACAGTATTTTGAATCAGGAAACTTGGCCTAACAACAACTACAGCAAACAACAAAAGATCTACTTACTTTGGACCTTTAGTTTGGCCTAGAGGAATGGAGATTTAGATCACCAAAAAGATCCAACACAATGCCTGTGTACCAAGGCAATTATGCTATTTTCTACCGACGTTTGTATATTACAGGTAGAAAATCATTAATAAAAGACAAAATAGGAAAGTGTGACAGTCTTATTTTTATTTTCTTGTATGACACGTGGGAGACATGTAGACCCCAATGTCATTATTTCTTTTACGGACTTCATTACTTTGAAATCCACGGATTCCAAACTTTTGAAATTCGGTTTCTATAAATATGTATGATTGCCTCATTAGAAGGCATAAGCATTTCGCGTAATTATTTTCATAAGAAATAAAGATTAAAGTTTTCTATATTTTGGTGTTCATCTTTAAATAGCTGTGAAACAATAACGAGATCTCAAACCGTCGACGGTCAACGAAATTGATTGAATCTGTAGGGGTTTTCACAGGAGTAAACATCGAAAGTAACCGACGCGCGTAGCGTGGTGGACGAAACTAGACAGGTAATTGCGAAGGCTTAATTTGGTGCTATCTTTGTCTTTTTAATCTTTATTTCTTATGAATACATAAATCCGTTGTGTTAAGTGATGTTCTGCAAAGTAATTACACGAAGTCTATAGATGACAGATGTTTACTTATTAATTGTCCCCGAAGGGTCGTAGGATAGTTCAGTAAATGGTAACGACGTCTATAATAGCGGCAAAATGTTCGGTTTATCTGTTGATTAGAATGTAAAATATCTAGAACTCATCAATCAATTATAGTATTTACTCTGGGTAAATCTAACTGAGTTCAATATTAAAATAAGAGTAATATACAAATATTGTTTGCCTTCAATATTATTTAATTTAGGTTCGTCTAATATAGAAAATGATAGAGAAGTTGTCTCTTTTTGTCACATTCGATTGTAGAGAAGTTGCTCCCACAACACAGTCATCATTATATAGCATGTAGAATCATCCATACGACGATTACAAACAAATTTTATAAATCTGTTTGCTTCTTCAAGTGGTAGTAACCAAGTCAGTTCCACGCTTCCTGCTATCAATATGAATGTACCATGCTCTCTAATGTAATATACCGATGATGTTACATGTGATTACTATGAGGGTGAGTGTGATTAAGGTTTAGACAATGATAAGACATTTCAAACACCTAGCATAAGTGATATCCTCGAAGACTTAAGGCACAAGGCTTTTAATGATCAATCACATCCCAATGTAAGAGTGTCTTCTAATGTTAGAGTGCCTTTTGGTGCTTGTGAAAAGCTGGGTCCCTCGTGCTATGATCTAGTTTAGTGTTTACTTTCAATTCCTGCACTAGTGACTTTCCCAACAGATTTTTTCTCAAGTTCTGCAGATGGTTTAATAATGGTTGAAAAATTGTATGAAAACAAAGAGAAATTGCGCCAGGATTTAAGTGTCCTTGCAATGAAACAAAACTTTTAGTTTATGATTTTTTTTGTCTACATCAAACCATTTTGAGGCTAAATGTATTGATGAAAGGTGTAAATGGCGAGTTCGGACAACTTTGGTGTCTGAGAACACGTACTTTCAAGTGAGGCAGAATGATAAGGTGCACATGTGTTTCTTAGACTAACTGTCCGATGGACATCGTCAAGTGAGTTCTCATCTTATTAGTGAGCTTATAAATGATAAATTTACAGATTGTAGCCGATTGTACACACCAAAAAATATTCAAGCTGACATTCACAGTGAATATAGGGTGGTTGTATCATATGCAAAGGCTTGGTGTGCTAGAGAAGTAGTACTGACTTTAGTTTGTGGCAAACCTACAGATTCATATAATTTATTGCAATTATATTGTAATGTACTATAATCTACAAATACTAGCACTATCATGCATATAAAAAAAGATTCTAATAACCATTTCATATATTTTTTTTATGCCATTTGATGGTTGTATCAGTGAGTTTCGGTCTTAAATTAGATCAGTAATTGCAGTTGACGGAAAATTTTTAAAAGAAAAATATCACGGCACACTATTTGTGGCAGGTTATGAAAAAGAGAATGATCAAATATTCCCATTGGCTTTTGGTATTAGGGATAACGAAAATGATGACTCATGGCAGTAGTTTATGTAGAAGCTACGAAGAGCTATTAATGAGGTATAAGACTCGGTATTCATTTTCGATTGCTATGCAAGTATTTAAAAAGCAGTGTATACCGTTTTTCCTGAAACTACTCATGGGATTTGTTATTATTACTTAAGAAGTTTAATGCAAAGGTGATTCTACAGGAGGGGGAATGAAGCTTGTAAGGTGAAAACCCCCTTCACAAAATGGGCTTAAGAAAAAATTACTAAACGGACAAATACAACCAAAAATATAATAGTATGGCCTGTTGATCGGTTTGAGTATGAAGTGAAAGATAGAGAAAGAGATGTGGTTTGGACTTAAACATTAAGACATGTATGTGCAGAAAATTTGATTTAGATAAACTTCCATTGAACATGCAATTGCTACATGCAGACACATACGATTTCAACATCTCCAACTTTGTTCTCTTTATTACGCTGCAAACACACTTGTTTTCGCATATTCAGATCCAATCCATCCTGTTAGACATCAATCGGATTGGTTTGTTCCAAATAAGCTATAATGATAGGTTTTATTGCCATTTATTTAATGTCCAAAATTAGGCCGATGTTGGGTACAAAGGAGACCTTCTGTTGGCAAGGATGTACTACAGAGAAAGTGTTCTCAGTTTCATTAGTATGGACATTACCGACAAACTTGCAAGAACCCCGTGTCATTGCATCCAAATTAGATCATTTCAATTTAAACTATCAAGTTTTCTAATTACTTGTGATTTAACTGTAATTTACATTTGAACTATCAAGTTTTCCAATTACTTGTGATTTAACTGTAATTTGCGTTTGAACTGTAATTTTGACTATCAAGTTTTCCAATTACTTGTGATTTAGTTGTAATTTGTGTTTGAACTGTAACTTGTGATTTAAATACTATAAACAAATGAATATAATGATGTCATAAATATAATGTGTTTATACAAACTAAACTAATTGCTGACACTATAAATTAAGGGTTATCCTCTTCCTCAAACGCCGTGCATCTGATGGCCCAAAATCTAAAACTTGCTATTATCCCAAATACTCAATATACTTACATACAAAAACACCGTAATCACCCCGACGAGTATTTTGTTGCGGAATACCCTTGCGCAGTTTACTAGTGATAAACGGCAACTCATCGACAGACACATCTGGCTTAGCAGTGTAGAATCCATTTTGTCGTAGCAAAGGGGGAAAAAGCTTAGATAGACACTAAAGGTGAGTCACGATGAAGTCATCCTGAGTTGTTATGATAAATGAATCTTACACATCAATCTAGTGCCTTAGCAAGTCAAATGCAGTTACAACCTAGTGATTCTGCTCCACATTGACAGGGACATACACGATGTCCACGTCATACCAAGGTCTCGATTCCTCTGCGATATCTCCAGATGACAATATCTCTCACATGACGTGGACATCGTGTATGTCCCTGTCATGTGAGAGATATTGTCATCCAATGTATGACAGGGACATACACGACATCAGTATTGTACATCCAATACATGAATGCAGTCCACTGCTCTATTGCATGAGAAATGCATTGAGGGCATCAAAAATTTTATGTAATGAGAATGCCAAAGTTCCGGTGACCGGAATAAAATTTTTTGAATGTAAAACATTAATAATTTGCAAAAAAAAAAAGAAAATGAGTTAATTATAAATAATTCAAGGGAAGATGCTTGAGATTCAGCCTAATGGGTCGATAGAATTAAAAAGAGAAATTAGAAAATTAAATTAATTTTTATTATTAATGATCTTAATTCAATTTAAATGGCAAATGGGCTAGAAAAGTAAAATAAAAAAATTAATTAAGTCCAAATTTGGATGAATAGTAACTGGCCCATGTGTGCATGTTTAAGTGTTACGAACTTTTGTTTTGTATTTTGCATTGTTAAAAGAATAAACAAAAGCAAATATTCTAGAAGAATGAAGAGCCAATTTTCTAATTCTTTTAACAAGAAAAACTTATGTTAAAGAAAAGGGATGAGGGGAAGACCAAAAGGCAAGGGGTGAAATAAAAAGAAAATCGTATAGCAAATGGGAAATTGAAGGGGGAAAACTAAAATCCATCATTGATTTTGGTCTTGGATGAGAATGAAAGGAAGAAACATGGGAGAAAAAGTGAAAAACCGTGAGTGAGAGGCAAGGAAATGGGGAGAGCGAGTAAATGGAAACCAAAGAGAGAAGAAAAAGAAGAAGAAGATTGGGTTTCCAGCAAATTAAGAGGTAAGCATGTGTGTTGTTTATGGTTTTAAGAATATGAAGTGTGATATAGACCTTGATTTTGGTATGGATTGCAAGTGGTATTGTTGTTATTGTAATATATTGGTTATGAAATGGTAGGAACCTTGCATGATTTAGTTAATTAGCATGTGTTGTTTCGGTGTTAGTGCGTGAAAGATGTAGAATTAAAGTGAAATTGTATAAAATTGTCATGGCTGGGTGGTGTAGAGGTAAAGGGCAGAAAGTTGGATGTTAGAGAGGGTTGTTTCGGCTGCTGAAATTTGTCGAACAAGTTTTGAAAAATCGAGAATAAAATAAGTTCTAAACCTCCAATTAATACATCGTAAAATTGTACATAATCTAGACATAATAAGAAACAACATAGTAAAAATTTAGATTTTTCCATTTCGACCTGAATGTGCAGCAATTTTTGGAAGTTGGCCGTCCAGCATAATGACCTGATACTGTTTTAGCTGCGCAACATCCAAAGATTCGGACATAACTTGAGTTTTAAGAATCGAAATCAGGAACTGTAAAAACTGGCGTAAACTAGACACACCCAGGTCTAAATAATTAAATTTCATAATTTTTCATGACTGCATGTGTTAGCAATGAATTTTTGAATATGATAATTCGGTAGTGAGACCTAGAACAAAATCCCCTACACAACAGTTACTAATTTGGCTGTAACTTGAGTTTTATGTAACGAAATCAAGGTTCATAAAAACATGCCAAAACTAGACACATGAGAGCATACCTGTAAAAATTTCAGCTCTAAATTCCATACCGAATGACCATAATGAATTTTTGAAGTTAGTGTATGTTCAGTGAATTTGTATATTAAAGGGCAGAAACTATTTTAGTAATTTCTTAACTTTCGTAACTTCGAATCAGATTTTGTAAAATTCGTAGAGATCCTAGATATCCAAATTTATCAATGGAGATGATAATTCATGAATAACTTGTTGTTTGCTTATGCTGTATAATTATGAAAAGCTATTGTTCTAACGAAAATGTCCATTTGTAAATCGACGACAGGATCTACCATTGATGCCACCATAGCTTTGTTGGCCACGTTCTAAATTTGTGAGTGGAGTACTTACTTTCTTTAGTTGTTCTTTTTTAAAGTATTTGAGATCATTATGGATGAGGAAATGATGAGTTTTAAAGAGTTGCATACGTTTTATGAGAATTGTCGATTTTTATACTTGTGATCGAATCTTGATGAGATTTACTGTTTTAGTTTGATATAACTTATTTATTAAATTTTATGACTTCATGATGTTATAATGATTTGGCATGAGTTTTAGAAAGAGTGTTTTGAGAATTGATGTTGAAATTTAGTATTTGAGAAAGACGAGGTTTACTATATTTTTTTTTATACTTAGTTTTGAGAAAAATATTTTAAAGAAGATATTTGCGATGTTGTTTTATTTTTATGGACCTTCTTGGATACACGATATTTAACGACGTGTACGGATCGTAGATGGGAGAATTAGGGGGACGCTCCTGGTTCATTCCTTTTATAACGACCAGATGACCCATTCCTAGGTGTAGTATATTGAACGATCGAATGATACATTCCTGGGCGTAGTGTATTGATATTTTTAGTTTTAGAAAAGAGATTTAACTGTGGCAGAATTTGAATATGATTTACTTTTATTTCAGTTTAGTAGATTTTCATAACAAAACTTAATTTAGATTATTTGTTAGTTTTTCTAACGATTTAATTTAAATGTTTTTAGCTTCACTCACCAGGTCTTTCAAAAGATCTGACCCCCCTCACTCCCCAGTTTTGCGGGACCATTCATATTGGTGAGCCATAACTGATTTTTGTGGAGACCTGTGACGAGAATATAGGAGAGCCAACTGTCACGGACTGATTTTTCCGTGCGGCCTTAGACGCAAACCTGGAACAATCTGCGCTAAGTCAGCCTTGCTGCACAAAAACTGCACAACACAAAAACCCACAAAGAAAGAGATGAAGAAAGAGTGCACAGAAAAACTAGAGAGAATGGTGTTGCTGTAAAAGCTTGAATGCCTTTGCCTACTGCGGCTGTTGTATTTATAGTGAAACATATGTACAATAAAGGAATGAGATCAACCCTAGAATCTCATTTAATGGCCTACAATTAAAGCTGTAAATCCTATTCCTAATATAAGAGTGATTTCCCTAATTACATGGGTTGTTTCCTTTTTAGTACAAGGCTTTCTCTTTAGTGTTTAAACTTCCTAAATAAGCCAAGATCTGTAGCTTTAATGTGTGCAGCTTGTTTAAGAAAGCTTGGCTGGACAGAATCTGGGCCACAATCTACTGCACATGCTGCTGCACCTATTGCTGCACATCCTGCTGCATGTACGCCGCGTACGCCACGTACGCCGCATCCTGCTGCATGTACACCGCATTCTGCTACATGGTCTGTTGCGGCGTAAAAACTCTGCTGGGGCGTAATTCCTGCTACGGCGTAACAGCTTGGCAGCTGCGTAAACTGGGCATTTTTTGTGGCGTAAACTGGGGCGTGACATTCTCCCCCACCCAATCGAGCGACATCCTCGGTGAGCCGCTGCTGGTAGTCACAAACTTGGTTTTCAAACTGCCACAGAGTTGTCTCAAGTTCCCAGCTCGCTTCGCTGTCGGGCAAGCCTTTCCATTTGACGAAGTACTCACGACTCGGTGGATAGTTTTGTCTTCGAACAATCCGGTCATTAAGGATGATCTCCGCTTCCTTGTCGAAAGTTGTATTTACGCCCAAAGGCTGCCGCTTTGGCTTGCTGCACTTAGGGTCATCCGCTTCTCCATGATAAGGTTTGAGATGACTTGTATGGAAAACCGGATGCAGTCTAAGCCTCGAGGGTAACTCTACCTTGTATGACACATTGCCTACCCGCTTGGCAATGGGAAAGGGACCCTCATATTTCCGAACTAACCCTTTGTGCAGTGGGCGTGTGGATTTGTGTTGCTGGGGCAGAATCTTCACTATCACCATGTCACCAACATCGAACTCCACATGCCGCCGCTTTTCGTCAGCCCACTTCTTCATCCGCTTCACTGCCTTGTCGAGGTATGCTCGCTTAATGTCCGTCTGCTCATGCCACGACTTGGCAGCTTTGTACGCCGCTAGGGAGCGCCCTTTGTAGCTTGAGACAAGCGCATAGGGCGTGAGAGGCTGCTGCCCAGTAGTCAACTCGAACGGACTGCGATTGGTGGACTCGCTTCGCTGCAGATTATAAGAAAACTGCGCCACATCTAGTAGGCGCGCCCAGTCATGCTGTGTTGCGCTCACGAAGTGCCGCAGATATAGCTGTAGTAAAGCATTCACCCGCTCCGTCTGCCCATCAGTTTGGGGGTGAAAGCTCGTCGAGAAGTGGAGTGCTGAGCCCATGAGCTTGAACAGCTCAGTCCAAAATCTGCCAGTAAAGCGAGGGTCGCGGTCACTGACGATCGACTGTGGTAAGCCCCAATACTTGACCACGTGTTTGAAGAAAAGCCTCGCGGTCTCCTCTGCGGTGCAATCCTTTGGTGCGGGGATGAAAGTCGCATACTTGGAGAACCGATCCACCACCACAATGACAGTCCCCATCCCATCAGATTTCGGCAATGCCACTATAAAGTCCATGGAGATGTCCTCCCATGGTCTCTTCGGAATGGGCAGCGGTTCCAGCAAGCCTATAGGGCTTTGATGCTCACTCTTATCTTGTTGACACACAAGGCAAGTCCGCACAAACTGCTCCACGTCGTCCCTCATTTGCGGCCAATAATACTCCGCTTCAAGCAATGCCCTCGTGCGCCTTTGGCCCGGATGACCTGCCCACTTAGTTTTGTGGCATTCCTTGATGAGGTTCCGCCGCAAGTTTCCCCACTTTGGCACATAAATACGCCGCCCTTTGGTGTAGAGAAACCCAACTCAAAATCAAATTCCGCCAGAAAATCCTGCCACCTTGCTTGTTTCGGGCTGAGCTTTTTCTAGTTTTAGAAGTAGCTTGTGGCTACATTGTCCGTTTGCACCACAAATCTTGATCCGAGCAAGTAGTGTCGCCAAGTGCGCAGTGCATGAACGACCGCCGTCATTTCCTTCTCCTGCACAGTGTAACGCCGCTCTGTGTCGTTGAGCTTTCTGCTCTCAAATGCTATCGGATGTCCCTGCTGCATGAGCACACTGCCGATGGCAAAATCTGATGCATCCGTTTGAACTTCGAATGGTAATGTGTAGTCGGGCAGTGCGAGTACGGGCTCTTCCATCACTGCATGCTTCAAACTGTCGAAAGCAAGTTTGCACTCCTCCGACCAGTCCCACAATCTAGACTTCTTTAACAAGTCGGTGAGAGGTGCGGCTATTCCCGAATAGCCCATAATGAACCTCCGATAGTAGTTTGCCAGCCCAAGGAAGGACCGCAACTCCACGACCTTCATTGGCGAATCCCAATCCGCTATTGCTTGAATCTTGGACCTATCCATGAGAAGCTTCCCTTCCTTGATTTTATGCCCAAGGAACTCAACTTCTCACTGTGCGAATGAGCACTTCTCCCTCTTCACGTACAGCTCGTTCTCTCGCAGCACTTGAAAAACTGCCCGCAAGTGCGCCACATGTTCTTCGAGTGTGTCGCTGTACACTACTATGTCGTCCAAGTACACGCCACGAATCTGTCCAGAAATAGGTGGAAAATCTGGTTCATCAAAGTGCAGAAAGTGGCCGGTGCATTGGTGAGGCCGAAGGGCATGACCAAGAACTCGTACGCGCCATACCGCGTCACGCATGCTGTCTTAGGTTCGTCGCCAAGGGCTATGCGGACTTGGTAGTACCCCGACCGTAAATCGAGCTTGGAGAAGAACTTTGCTTAACCAAGACGATCAAACAAATCAGCAATAAGAGGAATG
>JAXCLQ010071336.1:0-12285 GCA_035584115.1 Cedrela odorata
TTACAAAATTATATATACATAAAGATGATATCCCTAGACCGTATGACACGATTGGTTCTAGGGCATATCTCCAACAAGTATTAGAGAGTTTTCGCCGGACAACCAGTTTTTCACCCCCATAGCTGTTGATTGTGGTTGCAGGTTAATAGAAGAAGATGAAGATCGTTGCTGGTGCACAAGATCCCCAGAAGAGATTTTTGTTACATCAACATCTAGCGCCGTCTATGAGAAATCTAAACAAAAAGTCAGAAACAACCACAAGAAGGAAAACATAGCAACTTCACGAATGTATGTGACAAGAAACAGAGCAACGGTAAACGGGAATCCTCATGACAACATTGTGGATAGCTATACGGCTGTTAATCAGGATATTGGTAATCAACTGCCACCACTGGAGAACGTGAACCGCAATTCAGAAGCTTTGTCGCCACACTAATTTTCCCTCCGTCTGGAGACAGCGAAAATAGCCTAGTTGACCAAGAGGTTGGTGGCAGATTCAAGCCTTACATGAGGAAGTAGCATGAATAAGGAGGATGTTTTAAGTTAGTTCCCCAGCGTTAAAGATGCCCAAACCAATCGAAGCTGTTGAGAGCAGTGTGCCAAATACAACGCGCACAAATCAACCAACAGAACATTGCCAAAACAATTCCAAGAGAAAATACACTACCACAAAGAAGGAAAAAAGGAAGATTTCTAGATATCCCTTCAAAGAACCTCAAGGAGATAATGATACCAATAGACTCCATGATGAGTTACCATAGATGTTTGAATATTCGCTTGACAATTCAACGATTGTTCATAAAAGGGGATCAAGAGGAGGACATGAGAGTGTTTCTAGATTAAAAAAATTGCATAGAAGGCTTTGTACGGAGCCCATCCCGAAAGAGGAGATCTAAGGAAGACAGTGATCGAGTTGAGAACTTAGAGGTCAGTGTGCAAAAGTTAGTCTAGGAGTTGGAAGACCAGAAGAAGAGGGAGAGGCAAAGTGGGGTAATACTTAGCTAAAGATGAGTTTTTACTCAAATTTTCCTTTTTCCAAGAAAATACTAAACCTCATTCTTCTTCGAAAATTTAAGATGCCCTAAATCAACCCTTTCACAGACAAAGCTAATCCATCTCTGCACATGGATCTATTTAGAGAAATAATGCTAATCAAGAGGCTGGATGAATCCCTGATGCGCCACTTGTTTCCTCTAACTATGGAGGGACAAGCTAGAAAATGGTTCACCAGTCTAACACCCCGGCAGCATCGGCAACTTTGAACAATTGTACGAACTCTTTATCGATAAGTTCAGAGGCGCTACCATCAACCTCAAGACTCCGAGTTCATTGCTACTCATGAAGTAAGGAGAAAGTGAAAGCTTCAGGAGCTTCGTCAAAAGATATCATGATAAAGTGATGGAATTGGGGCTTATCATCACTCTTTAGCTCTAGAAAGTCTCAGGTAAGGTCTGTGAGTAGACCGAGGATGGTACATTGTGAAGAAGCCCTCTATTACCACTTATGAAACAACTGGAAGAAAGTTTTTGAATGAGATTGAGATTAAAGATTAAATCACTCTCAAGATAAGGAAAAAAAAATTTTCGAACCACGATCTCTCAAAGAGGCTAAGAATCTCAAGATCGATCTGGGGAGAAAACGACAACTGGAAGAAGAGAGAATTTTTGTTTGAAAGGGTATCGTTCACCTATGAGAGGTGACATGAGGAGAGTAGCTCATGTTCAAGGAGATCAAGCTTTCATTCCTTTAAAACTTCACTCTCACAAGTTTGGAAGGAGATCAATAGACGAGGAACTATACTGGTGGAACCACACCTATTGAAGACTAAACCAGTGTGAGAGACCAAGAATAAGTTTTACGAGTTCCACCAGAGCATTATACATCTGACGGATGAATGTTTTGATCTCAGAAGTCAAATGAAAATATTGATCCGGAATAATTACCTACAAGACTTGATAGCTGGAGAGAAGGATTGAGCTAAGGTCTCGAATCAAGAAATCGAGCGTGAACTGAAGCAAGAAGAAAGGACTATGGTAATCTCAAGAGAAGCGACATTGACTGGGAATTCAAACAGGTCTAGAAAGAGTTACTCCAGATACTCTCTACCTAACACCACGTCGGATATTCATATCATGAATGTCCGACCCGAAAAGAAAAAAAAATTGACTCGGTACCTATTATGTTCATATAACAATGCCTTGGTAGTAACCTTGATAATAGGAAGGTCTCGGGGTAATATTCTCTATAAGCCTGAATCTGGGTGGTATGGTTCCTGAAACTTATCTCTTACTCTCCTCGGGGTAATATTCTCTATAAGCTTGAATTTGGGTGATATGGTTCCTAAGGCCAATCTCTTATTCACCTTAGGGTAATATTATCGACAAGCTTGAATCTGGGTGATACGGTTCCTGAGGTCTATCTTCTATTCACCTCAAGGTAATATTATCCATAAGCCCGAATTTGGGTGATATGGTTCCCGAGGTCTATCTCTTATTCACCTCGGGGTAATATTCTCCAAAATCTTAAATCTGAGTGATATAATTCCCGAGACCTATTTCTTATTCACTTCGGGGTAATATTATTCATAAGCCTGAATCTAGGTGATATGGTTCCCAAGTTCTATCTCTTACTCTCCTCAAGGTAATATTCTCTATAAGCCTGATTCTGGGTGATATGGCTTTTAAGGTCAATCTCTTATTTACCTCAAGTTTATATTATCCATAAGCCTGAATCTGGGTGATATGGTTCCCGATGTCTATCTCTTATTTACCTCAGGATAATATTCTCTATAAGCTTAAATCTGGGTGATATGGTTCTCGAGGTTTATTTCTTATTTACCTAAGCATAATATTATCCATAACCCTGAACCTAGGTGATATGGTTCCCGAGGTCTATCTTTTATTCACTTTAGGGTAATATTCTTTATAAGCCTAAATTTGGGTGATATGGTTCCCGAAGCCTATTTCTTATTCAGTTCGGAGTAATATTATTCATAAGCCTAAATCTGGGTGATACGATTTCCGAGATCTATCTCTTACTCTCATCGGGATAATATTCTCTATAAGTCTGATTCTGAGTGATATGGTTCCCAAGACCGATCTCTTATTTAGCTCAAGATTATATTATCCATAAGCTTGAATCTAGGTGATATGGTTCACAAGTTCTACCTTCTATTCACCTCCAGGTAATATTATCCAAAAGCTCGAATTTGGGTGATATGGTTTCAGAGGTCTATCTCTTATTTACCTTGGGGTAATATTCTTTATAAGCCTGAATTTGGGTGATATGGTTCTTGAGGCCTATTTCCTATTCATCTCAGGGTAATATTATCTAGAAGCTTGAATCTGAGTGATATGGTTCATGAGGTCTTTCTCTTATTCAATTCAGGGTAATATTCTCCATAAGCCTGAATTTGGATGATATGGTTCTTGCAGCTTATATCTTATTCACTTCGGGATAATATTATCCATAAGCTTGAATTTGGGTGATACAAATTCTGAGGTATATCTCTTATTCACCTCGGGGTAATATTCTCTAAAAGCCTGAATCTGAATGATATAGTTCTCAAGGCCGATCTCTTATTCATCTTGAGGTAATATTATCCATAAGCCTGAATCTGGGTGGTATGGTTCTCGAGACTAATCTCAAAACGTCTCAGGGTAATCTCTTTCCAAAGCTCAGAAATAGGTGACACAGTTCTCATAAGTTAGTTTTTTATTTTTTTCTGATGTAATATTATCCTTAGTTGAAACAAGCCTTGAGTGTGACCTCATAGAGCATGAGTAAAAGTGATTCTCAGATAACTACTTTCAAACGTCTTAGGGTAATCCCATGCCAAAGCCCAGACATGGGTGACATAATTCCCAAGCGTTCAACTTTTCACGAGGTAATAGCATCCTCAGCCTTAACAAACCCTAAGTACGACCTCATTGAGCATGAGTAAAAGAGGTTCTCGGATGACTACTTTCAAACATCTCGGAGAAATCTCCTTCTGAAGCCTAGACATGGGTGACACGGTTCCCAAGTGTTCAACTTTCAGTTTTTCCCAAAGTAATAGTATCCTCAGCTCAAACAAGCCTTGAGCATAATCTCAGATAGCAAGAGCAAAAAAGGCTTTAGGATGACTACTTCTAAATTTCTTGAAGTAATCTCCTCCAGAAGCCCAAACATAGGTGACACAATTTCCAGGCATTCAGCTTTCAGCTTTTTCGAAGTAATAGTGTCCTCAATTCAAACAAGCACTAAGCACGGTCTCGGAGAGCATAAGCAAAAGACATTCTTAGATGACTACTTTCAAAAGTCTCAAGGAAATCTCCTTTAGAAGCCTAGACAAGGGTGACACGGGTCCCAAGCATGAAGCTTTCAGCTTTTCCCAAGGTAATAGTTTCCTCAACTTAAACAATCCCTGAGAACGATCTTTGAGAGCAAAAGCAAAAGAGGTTCTCGGATGACTACTTTCAAAAGTCTCGGGGTAATCTCCTCTAGAAGCCCAGATATGGGTGACACGGTTCCCAGGCGTTCAGCTTTCAACTTTTCCCAAGGAATAGTATTCTAAGCTCAAACAAGCCCTGAGCATGGTCTCAAAGATCATAAGCAAAAGAGGCTATAGGACGACTACTTCCAAACGTCTTGAAGTCTCCTCCCGAAGCCCAGACATGGGTGACACAGTTCCCAAACGTTTAGCTTTTAACTTTTTTGAGGTAATAGTATCCTCAGCTCAAACAAGCACTAAGCACGGTCTCGGAGAGTATAAGCAAAAGACATTCTCGGATGACTACTTTCAAATGTCTCAAGGTAATCTCCTCTAGAAGCCCAAACATAGGTGACATGGGTCTTGGGCGTTCAGCGTTTAGCTTTTCCCAGGGTAATAGTATCCACAGCTCAAACAAGCCTTGGGCATGGTCTTTGAGAGCATAAGCAAAAGTGGTCTCAGATAACTACTTTCAAATGTCTCGGGGTAATCTCCTCCCAAAGCCCAAACATGGGTGACACGATTTCAAAGCATTCAGCTTTCAGCTCTTCTAAGGTAATAGTATCCTCAACTCAAACAAGCACTGAACACGGTCCCGGAGAGCACAAGCAAAAGAAGTTCTCCGATGACTACTTTCAAAAGTCTCGGGTAATCTCCTCTAGAAGCCCAGACATTGGTGACATAAGTCCCAAGTGTTCAGCTTTCAGCTTTTCCCAGAGTAATAGTATGCTCAGTTCGAACAAGCCTTGAGCACGGTTTCTGAGAGCATGAGCAAAAGTGGCTCTCAAAAGACTACTTCCAAACGTCTCGGTGTAATCTCCTCCCAAATCCCAGACATGGGTGATACGGTTTTCAGGCATTCAGCTTTCAGTTTTTTTGAGGTAATAGTATCCTCAGCTCAAATAGGCACTGAGCATGGTCTCGGAGAGCATAAGCAAAAGAGATTCCTGGATGACTACTTTTAAAAGTCTCAGGGTAATCTCCTCTAGAAGCTCAGACATGGGTGACATGGTTCCTAGGTGTTCAGCTTTCAAATTTTTCTAAGGTAATATTATCCTCAACTCAAACAAGCCATGAGCACAGTCTCTGAAAGCATAAGCAAAAGTGGCCCTTGGATGACTACTTTCAAATGTCTCGGGGTAATCTCTTCCCGAAGCCTAGACATAGGTGACACGATTCCCAGGCATTCAGCTTTCAGCTTTTTCGAGGTAATTGTATCCTCAGCTCAAACAAGCCTTGAGTACGATTTTGGAGAGCCTGAGCAAAAGTGGTTCTCGGATGATTACTTTTAAACGTCTCGGGGTAATCTCCTCTAGAAGTTTAGACATGGGTGACACGGCTCCTAGGCGTTTAGCTTTTAGCTTTTCCTGGGATAATAATATCCTCAGCTTAAATAAGCCCTAAGCATTGTATCGGAGAGCATGAGCAAAAGAAGCTCTTGGATGTCTACTTACAAACATCTCGAGGTAATCACCTCCATAAGCCCAGACATGGGTAACACAGTTCCTAGTCGTTCAACTTTCAGCTTTTCTCGAGGTAATAGCATCCTCAACTCAAACAAGCTCTGAGCATGGCTTCAAAGAGCATGAGCAAAATTGGCACTCAAATGACTACTTTCAAAAGTCTCGAGCTAATCTCCTCCCGAAACCCAGACATGGTTGACACGGCTCCCAAGCGTTCAACTTTCAACTTTTTCCGAGGTAATAATATCCACAGCTCAAACAAAGCCTAAGCACAGTCTCGAAGAGCATGAACAAAAGAGGTTCTTAGATGACTACTTTCAAACGTCTTGAGGTAATCTCCTCCCAAAGCCCAAACATGGGTGACACGGCTCCTAGGCGTTCAGCTTTCAGCTTTCCCGAGGTAATAGTATCCTCAGCTCAAACAAGCCTAGAACACTGTCTCGTATAGCATGAGCAAAAGAGGTTCTCGTATAGCCTCATCAAACGTCTCAAGGTAATATCCTCTCGAAGCCCAGACACGAGTGGCACGGTTCCTAGGCGTTTAACATTTATCTTTTCCCGAGGTAATAGTATCCTCAGCTCAAACAAGCTTAGAACACTATCTCAGAGAGCATGAGCAAAAGAAGCTCTCGGATGACCTCATCAAACGTCTCAATGTAATATCCATCCAAAGCCTAGACATAGGTGACACGGTTCTCAAACATCAGCTTATCATATGTCTCTAAAATAATATGGTCCATAGCTCGAACAAGCCTTGAGCGCAACCTCAACGAAATAGTTTTTAGAATACTGCAACTAAAAAATTCTAGTCAGAATAATAATATTCAAAATTCATTAAAGCTAGGTAGTTAAGACATATCAGTGGTCGATATAGTTTTTGCTTGAAAATACAATCTCCAAGAAGAGAAGATTAGAAGATTGATTTTAGTGACACAAATTCCATGCTCCTAGTTAAGTTAAGTTAAATTAAGTTAAGTTTAGTTTAGGTCTTTTAGAACATTCTTTGACAAAAGTTGGGTTCTATAAAATATGCAAAGTGCCGAGTTTAAAGAATGAATGGGAGGCAAAGCATCGAAAAGGGCCACATAATTCAATTTTCTCGAGTCAACCGAGAAGATTGGTGGATTAGTTAAAGCATCAGTCTGATCAGCAGGAGGAACATGAGGAATCTCGAAGTTATGAGGGGGCTCTCTCAGAGCAGATGCTATCCGACGAGTTTTCATTAAGAGGTGGACACGCATGTCACAAGGTCTCATATAGCCAAGTCAGATTCAAGTCTGGATACCGACCTTGGAATATCTCATAGGAATATAAACCTCTTCCTCTCAGCCTTGGCAAAGCCTCTAGCACACCACCCTGGACTCATTCAGATCATATTCAAATGTGTTTATTCCCTTGCTGAATTCCGCATGGGAAGATTTATGCAGTAGTCATTTTGACTTGAAGCTCCTCCATCTCAGCCTCGAGCTAAGTCTACTCCATGACGAAGTTCCTCTCCGCTTCTTCGGCCTTCTACCCCAACTAAATAGTCTCTGAAGCTGCTGGACCTGTGAAGACAAGATTAATAGCGTCTCGGCAGACTACAACGGCATATTGCATCTGAGCAGACTATACAAATAATAAGATGTTAGCAAAGACCAAAAATATTTCATTCCCTGAAAAGTAGAATATTGATCAACTTACTCACCTCAACCATCTTGGAAGGTAGTCCAAAATCCTCTGAGGCGTAGTAGCTGCCAAAGTAGGCAAACGAGATCTCCTCCACTTAATGGTTGATACAAGGAAAGAAGGGGCGAAGAATTTCCTTTTGTTTCTAGAAAGATTATCTAAGAGAAGATGAGATGTGACAATATTACTACCATTTTTTCTAAGCCGGCATCCTTTTCTTTTTGCCTTGGCCTATCATCCTCATCCACTACAGTAACCTTCTTCTTGTGTTTCTACTTATCCGCCTTAGGGGCAAGAGAAGGTGGCATGTGAATGGAACAGTGAGCATAAGCATGCTCTGTTTTCCATGTGCAGCAGAAGTATGACGCACAAAATGAAGTTTCGGCACACAATCGCCGTAGAGGAGTCTTGATTATCATTACAAACTTGCGGAACAGACTCCTTTACGATCTATATATGCATGCACGTGTATTTTAGTGTACAAACATGCCTTGTTTCGTAAATAAAACAAAGAAACTAACCTTTAGTCTTGCAATCCGAAACAGCAGCTGCCTTGCAGCCTCAGGTGGTCCACACGTAGGTGAGATGAAGCCGGTTCCGGCTAGTTTGGGATTGACATGTGCTGGTTTAAGCTTCAACAAGCTCACCATCCTTTCTCTCTCTAACCTTTCTCTTCCTCTCTCTTCTAGTTTCTGTCTTGGTCACAACCAAAACACTGCACCACGTTTTTGCTTCACCAAGCTCTTGTTGGTTGAAGAAGATGAAGAAGCTTTAGTCTCAAAAACCACAGAAAGGATAAACGAACGAAGGAAAATAGAGAAAAAAAAATAAACTAATTTTCTTCTTTTGTTGCTTCACTGTATTCTGTTTATATATGTTTATATATATATATATATATATATTAATAAGCTTAACACTTATGCTTTCTTTCCACCGACTCCAAAAATATCAAAAGTCATAAATACAAATGGATAAGTCATGTTTAATCTTAAGTCAGCAAAATGTATATCTTTTATCATATTCATGCATTCCTTCAATACATATATATACATACATTAATGCATTAATACATTATTAATACATTTATACATAATAACATTATAGATATAATATACATATATATATTAATCAAATTAACATATATATATATACATTTATATATATACATGTATATTAATAAATATCTTGCATATATATATATGTATATATCAACAATATATTTTAGATATTTATAATAATATTAATATAATTAATAATTATATTTTATGATTACTATAATCATATTAAAATATAATAATAATATATCAATCTTATTATATCCGCAAATTATATTTACGGTATTCCAAAATTAAACCAAAATATTTTTCACGCATACACATACTAGCGCTTCAAAGCCGAAAAATATATTCTTTAAAATAAAAAATCAAATAGCTACCTGATCAATATCTATACAATATCATTAATTAGTTAACGATTATTGCATAGTAGCATTAGCCATCATTATCAAGTAACCGACTATGTGTGTGATCACTTGGGTTCACTGTGAACTGGACATGGGTGGACACGAACTCCTTCGTATCTCTTCGATATAACTCTTTGCAACCAAAGTTCCCAATGGTTATGTGCAACCTCTAGCAAGATGCCACAACCCCTAGACACTAATGAATCCATATAGTTGTACGTACATATAATAAAGTCCCTCTGCTATAGACTCCCGATCGAGTACAGGTCATAAAATCGTCAAACCCCTAGCTCATTCATAAAATAAGGTCTTGAATCATATACAAGAATTATGTATTCGAAAACACATACTTTGGCCAGAGATTTCATTTCCCATGTATGACATCCCTACCTAGGATATCAAGCTCTAATATCTAAGCTAGAAAATTCCATCTTGGTCATCACCTATCTTCTTACACCTAAACACATTGCCAGCAAGCTTCTTTCATCAGACATGGCTAACCCAGTGCAATATACACAAGTGAACAATGTATCTTAATGTAGAGGGCAGCCGTGATACCTCAGGTCAAAGGACCAATGTTACACTAGTACGGTTGTATACGTATCATTGACAGTGGATAATCACCCATGTAATTCGTCACGTTTAGTCACGTTCAGTAACACGCACTCTAATGTATTACTCATGTTTATGCTCTTGTGACATAAGACTCATCACCCAACTATTAGTATCAAATACTAATCCTTGGCAGCATCAAACATGCTAGTCATGCAATGTCATACTCCCATATAACAATACCTCAACTGGGAACTAATTTGGATGTATTTAGATCAGACTTTGTACTCATATCTGCAACTCTTTGCAAATAGAGTAATGACGTCATAATACTTCACAGGATCTCATTCTGCATTTTATATGTAATACTTATATATATACGCAACTATATATGCAAAATGATATAGATGTCATTTTATTAATCATAAACTAATTTACAATATTTACAAAGTTATATATAAATAAGGATGATATCCCTAAACCGTATGACACGATTGGTTCTAGGGCATATCTTCAACAAACTCCCACTTACACTAAAGCCAATCACCATAGTATCCAATACCCATAATCTCTAGGTGGTAATCCAGTTGCTGCTGTGTCATTGGCTTAGTCAGTGGGTCTGCCACGTTATTTGCAGATGGCATTTTTTGCATAGAGATCTGTTTATCTAATATAAACTCTCTAATCAAGTGATATTTCCTCTGAATATGGTTTGACTTCTGGTGAGACCTAGGTTCCTTTACCTGAGCTATTGCTCCATTATTATCACAGTACAAATTTATTGGGTCAATTATGAAAGGAATAACTCTAAGTTTTGTAACAAACTTACAGATCCAGACAGCCTCTTTCACAGCTTTAGAAGTAGCGACATACTCAGCTTCTGTAGTGGAGTCAACTGTGGTAGTCTGTTTGGAACTCTTTCAACAGATAGCACCTACATTACATATAAAGACAAATGCAGAGATAGACTTTCTACCATCTACATCTGATTGGAAATTAGAATCTGTGTAACTCTCAAATTTTAACTCATTACTTTCCCTATAAGTCAAAACCAAGTCTTTAGTTCTTCTCAAGTACTTTAAGACTCGTTTGACCGCAGTCCAATGTTCTTCTCCTAGATAAGCCTGATATTGACTCGTAATACTCACAGTGTATGCTATATCAGGTCTAGTATATAGCATAGCGTACATAAGACTACCTATTGCTAAAGCATAAGGAATCTTTTGCATACGTACACGTTCAACCTCAATCTTAGGTCCTATATCGTGAGAGAGATAGACACCATGACTGCAAGGTAAGAACCCTTTCTTAGAATCATCCATACTGAATCTCTTCAGTACTCTATCTATGTACAGACTCTAAGAAAAACCTATCATTCATTTCGCTCTATCTCTATAGATCCGAATACCCAAAATGAAGGTCGCTTCTCCCAAATCTTTCGTGGAGAAAATATTAGATAACCACAATTTATCATCAGATAACATGCCCACATCATTTCCTATGAGTAGTATGTCATCTTCATACAATACAAGAAATATGATGGCACTGTTATTCTCTTTTCTGTAAACACAAGGTTCATCAATATTCTTTATGAAGCCAAACGATTTGACTGCATCATCGAATCATATGTTCCAACTTCTAGAAGCTTGCTTCAATCTATAAATAAGTCTATACAACTTACATACCTTATAACTATCATCAGATGCAACAAACCCAACTGGCTGTTGCATATATATGGTCTCCTTAATAAAACCCTTAAGGAAGGCTGTCTTCACATCCATCTGCAATAGCAAGTAATATCCAAATGGACTTAAGCATGGCCACAGGTGAAAAGGTTTCATCGAAATCAATACCTTATTTCCGATTATAACCCTTTGCCACTAACCTAACTTTAAAAGTCTCTACTTTTCCATCTTTGCCTAATTTTCATTGGTAAACCCATTTACAACCGATAGGAACAATTCATTTTAGTGGATCAACAATTGACCAGACATGATTAACATACATGGATTCCATCTCAAATTTCATGGCCTCCAACCATCTTCCAGAATTGACATCTAATAGCACTTCTTCATAAGTTTTAAGGTCTTCTCTCTGGACATCTTCTATCATAAATGATTCAAAATCATTTTCTAAAAGAAAATAATATCTCTGAGGAGGGTGTGATATCCTAGTAAATCTATGAAGAGTTTGGTCTATAGAAGACTGAGGATCAGATCAATCTGGTTCATCAACACGAACTGGTTCATCTGTATCAACAGGCTCATCCATCTGAGGTTGATCATCATTAAGCTTTCCAGACTTTTCTGAAAGCTCAATCTTTCTACCTATACCACCGTCCTCAATGAACTCATTCTCGAGGAACTTAGCATGTCTATTGATCAAAATTTTTCGATCAGCATTAAAATAGAAATAATATCCTAAACTATCTTTAGGATATCCAATAAATCGAACTCTCTCAGACTTAGCATCTAGCTTCCTAGTATTAACTACTTTAACGTAAACTGGATATCCCTAAGGTTTCATATAATTGAAGCTTGGAATCTTTCCACACCATATCTCATACGATGTCTTGGGAACTGCTTTCGATGAAGTTCTATTCAAGATGTACATTGCGGTATAAAGGGCATATCCCCAAAGATATACAGGTAAATCTGTGAAGCTCATCA
>JAXCLQ010071337.1:0-12280 GCA_035584115.1 Cedrela odorata
ATATAATAAATTAAGATAAATGAACAAATGAATAAAATATTAAGCTTTGTCAAATTTCTCTACAAAATCTAAGCCATCTATTTGCTTTAATCCTAGCCATCCACTTGTCACAATTCTAAACTTATTTGTAAATTTGGATAAGGATGAATAAAAAGCTAAGTTAGTGGAAAATGTGGTGGCTAAATGATGACCATTGGATTTGATTGAAGCAATTTTAGCCCTCTATGTGTTTTAAGAAATTGGAATTAATTAATAATTGATGGAAATTGGGTGGAAAAAAAGAGAGCCCTTGAATTGAGTGAGTTAATCTAAGCCATCCAAGGGTTAAGTCATTATACTTAAACAAAATAAGTGATGTTTTTCAAATTGAAAAGACAAAGAAGTGTAATACGTATAAGGCATTTGAGAAGGAAAGAAGGGAAAGAAAGAAAGGAAGAGAAAGAAGAGAATAAAGGAGAAATTGGTGAGTTTTTAAAGTTTCCCCATTTGAGTTTTTATTATTAAGTGCTTAGAATAATAATAGACTTTACATTTTCATGTGATAATAAGAAATTGGAAATGAAAATTATTATTATTATATTGTTATGATGGGGAAAATTAGTGGAAATTATTATTATTATGTTGTTGTGATGATGAAAAATTGATGAAAATTTATTATTATATTATTGTAATAGTATAAATTGGTGGGAGTTTTATTGCTATGTGGTTGTGATGGTATGAATTGGTGGAAGCTAGAAATGGTAAAGAGAATATGGTGATAGTGGTTACAAAGTGTTATTTTCATGTATATGTCATGTTCACAACATATGTACCACTCATGTTATTAATGCTAAGAAATTAGAAATGCTTGGAAATTAACAAAATTGGGTGAATTTTATTAGAAGTTATGATATGAATGTTAAATTGTAGTAGAAAATTAGATATGGCCAAAAACAATTATGTCATTAATGTTAAGGGATAATTAGGAAAATTAGAGATGGCTAAGATTATATTAGTGATGTTAAATTGTAGTTAAGAAATTAGAAATTTATATTATTAATGTGTATGTAGGGTTTTGAATGAGAAATGGTTATTGTGTTAGTTGGTAGAGAATTAAATGATGAAGAAAAAGAATGGAAGTTTAGTAATAAATATACATGTATATATATGTGTGTGTGTGTGTGTATGTGTAAATTAATGTTAATTGTGGAATTTGGAATAGCGTAATTGTGGAAGTGAAATTGAATCTCGGCAATTTCGGTAGGCCGAGTTTGTTTGAAATATTTGGGAAGTGTTGGAATTTGATTATGCCGAGGTGTTGAAAAATGAATTGGCGGGAAATGGCAATATTTAATGAATTTGGAAATGTTACACCAAATGTGTTTTGTTTTCGAAAATTGTTATAATATACATACGTATGTGTATATGTATAAGTATATATGAGATGATGGAATAGCGTAAGTATAGTAATAAGTCTATGTTAGAAATTTATAAAGTGTTGAGTTTGGAAATATGGAAGTTGTAGGAAGGTAGCAGCAAGAATTGGCACGTAACTAAAATAGGTTGTATTAATTTGTTTTAAGTACGCAACATTAATATAAGAACATACTCGGGAAGAGCGGGAACAAATGTAAGTAAATCGTGCATGCATTTTAATGTTTGAAAAATTATGCGATATCTGATGTTTAATGAAAATGTGATTTGTACATGTTGGTACGCCAAGGCAATTCTATGAAATGACTAATGAAATGTTTATGAATTTGAATGTTTACGTTGATATCGCATTTAGAAAGTAAATATGAAATGTTGTCGATGTGTGATATGTTTGAAAAAGAATGTATTTTATGTCTTAGTCGTTAGTTATATTATTCTGATCTAGTCGGACACTTGTGTTAAAGGCGAGGTTTGCAGGCTAGTAAGAATTTTTTTTAGCGTGCCATGTGCGTTTCTGTTATATGTAAATGTGAATGACCGCTTAATGCGGAATATGTGATAACGTTCTGAATCCGGGTTACCGTAGGTGCAGGTGACACTAATTGATTAAGCCGTTCTGAATATGATTGTATTTTGAATAAACTTTATATAATTGAAAAGTTTGAAAATGTATTGATTGTTTAAGCTTTCATATTTTGCACTACATCAATATATTACACTTGCATGATTTACTTACTAAGATGTTTATCTCACCCTTTATTGAAAAATTTATTTTTCAGATAATAGCACATAAGGATGACCGAGTACGCAAGCGAGGGTGTTAGGCGTATTAGTAGTTTTTTTTTATATATGTAATTTGTAGATTAACTAAGTAATGTGCATAGACTTGTAGGCTAGTATGAATATTTTTGGATATAAAATTAATAAGCTATTTGTATTACAAGGAGTTGTAATGTATGTATATTTGTATGTAAAATAAAAAAAATTATTACCTATAAATGTTTAAGTTTTGTGTAATAAAAGAATAATATTGTATACAGTAAACATGAGTATGGTTTTGTAGTTAATATGAAATAGGTGTGACATATGTGCATTTTAAAACTTTAAACGATTTAAACAAAAGATCAACATACATAAAGTATACATACCTCAAATGTCAATCTCTAAAACAAGCTACTCGTTAGTTTGAGGGCGTGTCACACACACACACACCAGATTGATAGCTACAGGTTTTGGTTACTCGGATTTGTGAATAGAAACTTAGAACAAGTTTTCTAGATCTAGAAAACTTCTAGTTCTTATGGAAGACAATGAAACTTATGAAAACCATTTTCATCAATTACCTCTCCTTGCTTTCTCTCTCTATTCTTCTCTTTTTTCTCTTTTTTGATTTTGTTCAAAAACAAAAACCTTACCCATTCACAAATGGAGTTCTCGACAGAGAGGGGAGAAGAAGACAAACAATGGCAAAAATTTCAATTCCCAATTGAAATTGCACTTACGAAAACAAACCCACATTGCTTTCTTTTAATCCAAGCACTTTGTTTAGTGGATTACAAGTGTCACTCACTTATGGATGGATTCCAAAATCTATTCCATTTTCATTAATCCAATTAATGAAACTTAAAATATCTTAATATATATATATATATATACATATTATATTAATCATGTATACACACACACACACACACACTTAAAATATTTTATGAGAGAAAGAGTGTTTTATTTTATTTATATAATATAAATAAAATATAATGATTACATTTTAATATTATATTATATATAATTAAATGTAATCGTCATTTATAATATTTGACTTTCAAACATTAACTGTAAAAAGACATTTGGGTACATCACATGGTACCATTTGTCAAATAAGGATCCATTTGATCAAATAATAATTATTTAGTCAATAATAAATAAATAATTTATTTATTAATATCTTTATGACAAAATATCTTTTTCTTAGTTTCCAAATGTCTGTAAATTATTACTAAAATAATTTCCACGCACACGTGTTCTAGCATGTTTTGGCCAAAAAATTAATTCTTTACAATAAAGAATTAAATTGCCATCCAATCAAGTAACATCATTAACTAATTTAATGAATATTGTATAATGGCAATAACTATCATCATCAAGTAATCGATATGTGTGTGACCGCCTGGGTTCACCGTGAACTAGATATGAGTGGATACGAACCCTTTCGCATCACTTCGGTACAACTTCTTACATCTGAAGTTCTCAATGATCATGCGCAACCTCTAGCAAGATGTCATGACCCCTAGACACTAATGAGTTCATATAGTCATACATACATGTAGTAAAGTCATTCTACTATCGACTCTTGGTCAAGTGCGGGTCATGAATAGTTAAACCCTTAACTCAATCATAGAAACAAGGTCTCAAATCTTATATGGGATTCGTGTATCCGAAAACACATTTTCGAAAATATGTACTCTGGCTAGAGATTTCATTTCTCATGTATGATATCCCTGTCTAGGATCTCAAGCTCAAATATATGAGCTAACAAATTCCATATTAGTCATCACCTCTCCTTATACACCAAGAACACATTGCCAGCAAGCTTCTTTCACCAGGCGTGGCTAGCTTGATGCAATATACACAAGTGAACGATGTGCCTCAATGCAAATGGTAGCTGTGACATTTCAGGTCAAAGGACTAGTGGAACACAAGTACGGCTGTGTGACATATCATTGACTATGAATAATCACCTATGTGACTCGTCTCCCAACTATTAGCATCCAATACTAATCCTACGCAGTATTGAACATGCTAGTCATGCAATGTCATAGTCCCATATAGCATTACCTCAACCGAAAACTGATTTGAATTATTCAAATCAAATCTTTGTATTCATATCTACAATTCTTTGCAGATAGAGTCATGACATCATAATACATCACAGGATCTCATTCTTCATTATTTATTTATTAAGCAACTGTAAATGCAAAATGATATAAATGCCATTTTATTAATTGTAAATAACTTTACAATCAATTACAGAAATATTTATATATAAGGAATGATATTCCTAAACCACATGACACGAGTGATTATAGAGCATATCTCCAAGAATATATATATATATATATATAGAAACTTAAGTATATGATTTTATTTTTCTTTTATTTTCAAGATAATCATAAATAATTTCAAGGACTAAATTGAAAGAGTTTTAAAACTCAAGGGATTAAAATGTGAAGTTTCCATAAGTTAAGGGTAAAAGTGCAAGTAAGGAAAAATGTGGGGCCACTTTAAAAATATTTATATCATTATAATTATGGCCAAATAATGTTTCTAAGTTAAGTCTAAGAGTTTACTAAATGAAGTCTAATTTAATTTATCTAACCTAAGCCCAAATTAAATAAAAATGAGCCCAAATGTAGTTAATTAAAAGTAAGCCCAATTCTTATATTTAAGGTCTCAAATATTCTAGATAATTCTATATATATTTAAGACTACTAAAAAAAAAAAAAAATTGGACACAAAAGAGGAAGCAAAAAACTTGCATCAAAAGCAGACAAGAAGAGAAAACGTGAGCTAGGAAGGTGGTGAAGAAAAATTGGCAAGCAAAGGAGAGAAAAAGGAGAGGGTGGCTGCAAATAGGAAAGGAAGCAAAGGAGGCAGCCGAATCTGGTGGAGAAGAGAGGGAAAAGAAAGAGGGAGAGGTGAAGAAGGTGGAAGAAAGAAAGGAAAAGAGAGAGAGAGAGAGAGTTGCATTTTGGTAAGTATGTGTACGTGTTTTTGGATTTTGAAGTTTGAATTTATTGTTTTTATGTCTGGGTAATGTTAAATTTGATAATTAAAGCATGAATTAGAGATTTTGTTGTGTATAAATGTGGTAAATATGTGTTGAGTGGGAAGATTGGATGATGATGGTGGTGTAAGAAATGCATTTTGTGTACAAAGTTTAGTTTTAGAATATTAGTGTTAGTAAAGGTTACATAAATGACATGGTATAAACTGAAATTTTGTGACCATAATTGATGACATTTAAGTATGGTAAATGTAAATGTAAAAATCGTTGTGTGCTCCTATATGGATGTGTCGGGGTCAAAAAATGAATAAGTGAGTGTCTTATATCAAGCAATTAGCTGAATGGTGTTAAACTGTATGACATGAAAT
The DNA here is from genome assembly GCA_035584115.1 of Cedrela odorata. Classification (NCBI taxonomy): domain Eukaryota; kingdom Viridiplantae; phylum Streptophyta; class Magnoliopsida; order Sapindales; family Meliaceae; genus Cedrela; species Cedrela odorata. The sequence goes on from JAXCLQ010071337.1 coordinate 5,566, forward strand.
TTGGATTTGGGTTGTTGTTGGAAACCCGAGCAGGGCTTGGAAAAATGAGATATGGGCGAGTTTTCGAAGTCAGATTGATTAGCCATCAAATTCTATGAAAACTAAACATCTATAAGCATAACATATTCAAAAATTAGCTTGTTTTACAAAGAAACGGTATTATAAAAAACTTTTGAAAATGGACTTTTTGTCGATGACATACACCATTTTCATGAGTGATATGTTAAAAACTTGGCGTAACTTGGGTAATCGAGTCAAAATCAAAATTCGTAAAGTGTGGTGTAAACTAGACTTGTAATAGAGTATATCATTAAAAATTTAGGTCGATATACATTGTCGATTTTAAGCAGCACGTGTTTGTTGCAAGCGTAAAGCGTCTCTAGTTCATAAAAGAAATTTCTAGTATAAATTCTAATTTTATTTCATGAATATTCCAATTATACTATTGCTTAGTTAGGTGATAAGTTATGTATATTATGTTTATTTCATTTCATTAGGCATATTGTATAGAGGTTAACGAAGAATTGTATAATTGTAGATCACCGACACCTTGAGTCGAAGATTTGAGAGCATACAGGTGAGTAGATGGATATATTTTTCATAATTTTAAAATAAAATGATTGAAATGCTAAATTGTTTTCTAAAAATATTTAGAATTTAAAAATTGATTTAAATGTTAAATTGTCTTGTGGATTTGCGGGATTTGAATGCTTTGTAAATATGAAATTGATATATGATGAGTAAGGGTATGTTTTATAAAAATGTTTTGAATTATTTACGAATTGTACTGTGGATGGTTGACATGTGGCAAATTAATGTGAGTTGATATGTGGATTTTATGTTTTGAGATTTGGGTGCAAGTACTCAATTGAGCGCGTCTGTGTATAGATTCTGCCCTTACCTAAGAAAAAGGTAAGGGAGAGGTTACCATTTTTGCCCTTACCTACCCAGGAAAGGGGTAAGAGAGATGTTATCATTTCTGTCTTTGTCGTCTGATAAGAGGCAAAAGAGAGGTTGCGGCTGAAAAAGGTGATGTTTGGCACCTCATCAGCTTATCTAGGCCAACGCTAACGAGTGGGATAAATGATTTATGCATTGATGTAAAATAACTCATTAGCGGGTCTTAAGGTGTTTATCAGCATTGCAGTAGTGAATATATTGGGGGATAGTTTCTGGCAAGCCCAAAAATATTTCATTGAATATTCATAAATATTGTTATAAAAATTGATTTTTATCATATGGTTAAATTCGATGAAATAATTTTAAATTATGATGTAAATCTTGTATTCATTGTGTAAAAATCTTGATACTCTTACTCATATTGTTTTTATGATTTTTAGGTTTAATATTATTCGTCTATTCACTGAGTTGTACTCACTCTTTTATTTTCTTAAAAACATTTTTAGAGTTGACAGGTGTTGAGGTGGTTACGAGTCCATTCCCCCGGATTTAGTTTTTGCTAAGTGCAATTATTGAAGACTTGTAGGTATTTAGTGTCTTCGCAGCTATGTGCTGATATGAGGTTTAGCAGGGATCTATAAACTATGTAATGTTACTGATTTGTAAATAACAAATATATTTTGAGTGCAAATATTGTGGATTTAATATATATATATATATATATATGAACATGGACACTATATGTGTAATATTAAATTTGAAATTTTATATAATTACATGATTGAAAAATTAAGGCCTTACACAATCATGGGAAAGTATATCTCGTGGTTGTGTGATGACTGTTACGTACCCATATAGGTGAATCGGGGCGTGACATCCGATTTTAGCATCGTAAAATTATATGAAAAATTGACATATAAGTGATTAACATATATGAAAACTAGGTTGTTTCATTTGGAAACGAGCCCTCAGTAAAATTCAGAAATAGTCGCCCTATTTCGACATTGTATACTGTCTCGTGTCTGCATAGTATGTAGTAAATTGATTATAAATTGAACATTAGGAATCAAAAATAGGATTTGTAAAATACTACAGAAACTAGACGTAACAGAGAATAATAGAGTTAGAAATTAGATTTTTCTGTCAAGAAACGAATTCTCATAAAATTCGAAAAACCCGCTGCCTTGTTGCAAAATTGGGTTGGAACAGTGTATATTCATTTAAGTATAAGTTGAACTCTAGAGATCCAAATAAGGCAGCATAAAAAGCCATGTGAAATAGACATATAAAGGATAAACATATTAAAAATTGGGCTTAAAATTCATTGCCAATTTATCCCAGCAATAATGTGAAGTCACCCATGTTGTGGATAGATATTGCTTAAAAAAACTGAAATGGAAATTTTGATTTTTTGGATTAAGTAATAGGAGGTCTAAGGTATTCTGACTTTAGTAAGGATTATTATTATATACAATATATTTATACATGTATATGGAAAGTATATGGGGTTATAAGTTCTGATGTATATGGGGTTATGAGTTCTGATGAGGGATATATATATTTATAGATAGTCGACCGATCAACCATCAGCGATGTTGCGAGTTAGACGTAGTTAAGCGCAAACTGGTGAGTGGAAATTTTATTTTTTAAAATATTATTTACAAAAAATGTTTGAAATATGAATATTTGAAAAAATTGAATTGAGTGATATTTTATTTTAATTTTTTAAAAAATATTATTTGAATTAAATGATTGGATATGAATGTTTTAAAACTCAATTTGAATGAATATGTTACATGCCTAAAATTAATATGTTGGAGTAACAGTAAATTTTTAGAAATGTGTTGGATATGCATAGATTGGTTCAGTGGATGGATGATTTGAAATGAATTGAGTGTTGTGTTGATATTTGATAAATCTAATGAATAACGTTGTATAGTTTTTCATGATTTGAATTTGGTGTAAAGTGCTTAGTGTAGTGCATCTGTACAGATGTTCTACCATTACTAGGGAGAGGCGTAAGGGAGAGGATATGTATACCTACCAAAAGGGTAGAAGAGTTTTGAGAATTTAGTATTTTCGCTCTTACCCGTGAAAGGGGTAAGGGGGAGGTTATATAATCCTCGAGGGATGGACAATGATGGGTGAGCTTCCCGAAGAGGTTATTACTGAATAAGTTGGTGTCTTACACTGCACATCTTATTCAGGCTTGTAACACCCGTAATTTCCTTTGTAGAACTCATAATTATTAAGCAATGATATAAGGTAAATGTATGAGAGTATTTTTGTAAGTTTGGAAAATGTAGTAGACATGCAGGGTAGAAATGAGAATTTTATTGTTAACAAGGTTATTTTTGAAATTTTAGATTATGATTAAAATAAAAATTAATTAAGTGGGCTAAGAATATATATATATATATATATATAAATGTATGTATTGGACCTAATTTAATTGGTTAGGCCCAAACCCAATTAGTAAGCCCAAGCCTAAGCCCAATTAATTATGTCTAAGCCCAATTATGTAAGCCCAAACCCAAGCCCAAGTATATATATATATATATATATATAATAAATTAAAATAAAGGAACAAATGAATAAAATATTAAGTTTTGCCAAATTTCTCTATAAAATCCTAACCATTCATTTACTTTAATCTTATCCATCCACTTGTCATAATTCTAGGCATGTTTTATAAGATGGATAAGGATGAATATAAAGGCTAAGTTAGTGGAAAATTGGGTGGCAAAAGGAGGGCTTTTGGTCATGGGCTTAATTGTAGTAGAAATTAAAGAGGGGCAAATTTATGTTTTAATGCCTAATTGTAGAATGCTTAGTGAATTAAATTAATTGTAGTAGGAATTTAATTGTAGCATGCTTAGTGAATTAAATTAATTGTATTTTGGAAATTTGAAATGAATATTATGTTCAGGTTATATAATATGATAAATAAGTAGAATTGGTGGTGATTGTTGTAATGGTTATAACAATGGTGTAAATTGGTGAAGATTTATAATGGTGAAGAAGGAAAGAATGGAAGAAAATGTTTATATTATATATGTATATATATATATATATATATGCACATATACATATTGTTAAATTAGGATGATAAATTGTTAGTTGTGGATTTGAAATGGCGACTTGTTGAAGTGGAATTAAATCTCAGCATTTCGGGAGGCCGAGTTTGTTTGTAAAATAATTGGGAGTGCTTGGAATTGATAATATGGGTGTTGTCGGAAAATGAATTGGCGAAAAACAGCAATATTTGATGAATTCAAAAATTTTATGCTGAATGTGTACTTCTGGAAAATTGTTAAAAGATGCATATATATATATATGTATATATATATATATGTATGTATGCATGTATAAGTATATATGAAATGATGTTATGGCGTATATATGGTAATAGGTCTATTTTAGGAAATTAATAAAGTGTGAGAGTTTGGAAATGTGGATGTCGTAGGAATGTAGCGGCAAGAAGTGGTGTAAATAATAGGTTGTGTAATTTAATTTTATTTTAGGTACGCACTATTGAGTAGGAACACACTCAAGGAGAGCGGGAACAGAAGTAAGTAGATTGTGCATGCATTTTAATGTTTTTGAAAGTGTGCGATATTTGATGTTGTGTGAAAGTATGCATATTAATTTTTGGTATGCCAATATGAGTTTTATGAAATGATTTTTGAAAAACTAAGAATTCAAATATTGTTCGCCGCTATCGCACTTATGAAATGTTTATGAGATGTTGTTGATGTGTGAAAATTTGAATGGAATGCATTTTTATAGCTTAATCATTAGTTATATTATTCTGACCTAGCCGGATCTCGTGTTAAAGGCGAGGCTTGTAAGCTAGTAAGAATTTTGTTTAATGCGCCGTGCGCACTTTTGTTATATGAAAATAAGAATGATCGCTTAATGTGGAACACATGATCACGTTCTGAATCCAGGTCACCGTGGGTGTAAGTGACACTAATTGATTAAGCCGTTCTGAATATGTTTGTATTTTGAATGAACTCTATATAATTGAGAAGTTTGAGAATGTACTGATTGTTTAAGTTTTCATATTTTGCACTGCATCAACATATAAAACTTGCATAATTTACTTACTGAGATTTTATCTCACCCTTTTATTGAAAAATTTATTTTCAGATAATAGCAAATAGAGGTTATCAAGTACGCAAGCGAGGGTACTAGGCGTATGTGAAGTTTTTGGATATATGTAATTGTAGGTTAGCTAAGTAATATGTATAGACTTATGTTTGGATATATAGTTACTAAATTAGTTGTATGTTAAGGAGTTGTAATATATGTAATCTTGTATGTATTTATATAAAAATAAAATAAATTGTTAACTATAAATGTTTAAGATTCGTGTAATAAAAGAATAGCATTGTATATAGTAAACGTAAGTATGTATTTACAATTAATATGAAACAGATGTGACAAGGCCAATGCCAACGAGTGGGCTTATTAATTTTTATTATATATCCTAATGTAAAATAATTCGTCAGTGGATCTCGTGATGTCCACTAGATGTGCACTAGGAGATGTATCGGGGGATAGTTTTTTGGCAAGCCCAGATATGTTTAATTGAGCATCCACATATTTTATACATAGAACTGTTTCATTCTACTTTATTGATTTAAGTGAATGATTTTTTTAAATAATTGTGGGATGTTATATTTTAAATTTTATATTCTTACTCCTCATTTATAATTTATTATTTTATTGTATCTACTCACTAGATCATTAGGACTCACTCCCTTCTCAGTTTTGCAGGTTAGACAGGTAATTAGGAACAAGAAAAGAAATTTTTAGTACAACAGAAACATAGACAGTGGAAAAAGATACATAATGTAGTCACTAGGGTATATGGGTCCGTTATGCACCAAGTGTAATGCATGGTTTAGACATTAACATGTCTCAAAGTTATATATATAGATTGCATCATATACTTCATAGTACAAAATATTGTAATACATCGAGAATTGCATGTATTTCATGATTGGGCTTATTGCCTTTATATGATTTATGCATCATGTTTGATGATGTTTCTGATTTAAGAAATAATATACACATTCATACATACAAAGAGAGAGGCTTAGGGTGACGGTAAACTCTGTCACCTGCTGGTAGCATCTCCGGATATAAGGGTGTTATAAGTTATGATTAGATAAATGATTATGTGCAGTTTTACTTCCTTAAAGTATATGTATATGTATATGTATAAAATGATTTTATTGAAAATTTTTCCTTCCACTCACTAGGTTTTCAAAGACTCAACCCTCCTCACTTTCAAATCTTGAAGGTTAGATAACTAGTTAGAAAGAAAAAAAAGAAAATTCACTACAACTGTCATGCCTGTTTCTTACTATCTGCAAATACATAACTACATATACTACATACAATATTAATCTTTTATTTACACAAAACTTAAACATTTCTAGTCCACAAAATTTTTTTCTTTTATATACATACAAATGTACATTTAATACAACTCTTTGTAGTACAAATAGATTCTAAAGTACTATCCTACAAGTCTATACACGTTGCTTAGCTAATTTACACATTACACATATCAAAATAAAACCACGAATACGCCTACATCTTCGCGTACGTACTCGATCATCTTTATGTGCTAATATCTGAAAAATGAATTTTTCAATAAAATGTGAGACAAACATCTCAGTAAGCAAATCATGCAAGTGCTACATGTCGATGCAGTGTAAAATATGAAAACTTAAACAATCATTACATTTCAAACAAGTTCATTCAAAATTCAAACAAAATCATGGCGGCTTAGCCAATTAGT
>JAXCLQ010071339.1:0-12277 GCA_035584115.1 Cedrela odorata
CTTATAAATTTACTTTATATTATTTCTCAAAATTCTAACACTTAATACTTTAACAAGTATATTTACAACCTAGTTACAAGTCCTACAAAAGAAATTGCAGGTGTCACAGGTGCCCTTCCGTGAAAGGTCGCATCATATGCACTTCTTTTTAAGACAAGCTATCTTCAATGTCTTTTAGTGGAGATATTATTTATTTCCATGTCTACGAGAAATATAAATTTAAAAAATTGTTTTACTAAGTATTTTCCAACCTTAATTAAATTTATCAATTAATTAAATTAACAAATTACACAGTAAGTAAATATAAAAATAATTTTTAACGTGATTCGAATTTTCAATCCTTCATTCACGACACCATGCATAAAGAAAATAATTTATTAAGAAATCAAATGATTGCAAATATTAATACACTTATTCAAAACAAATACTCATTATTGTTGTTGCTGTGTTGCATCTTCTTTATTGACCTTATTTAGCGAGATCCTTTCACCTTGATGCATTAAAATTTCTTATACTTAATTCAGTAAGATCCCCTTATTAGATGTCATTAAACTCCTTTCAATAAGCACAAATCATTCTTCCTAAGAATAAAAATGTCTTAACTACACTTAAACGAACACTCTCTAAATTTATGAATAAAGAAATTATAGACTTATAATTTCTAATAAGTTGCTTTCACTTTAAGGAATAAAAAAAATAATATTAACAACTTGTAAAATAAAACAAGAAGGAAGGAGAACAAAAATCAAGCTCAAAGACTCCCAGTTTTGGCGTGTCAAATGCTTGCAGTAAGTATGAAAATATTATATATTTATAGTAAAACTCAAAGCCTTGTTTAATGAAAAATTTTATTTTCTAAATCTAAAAGGAATAAATCTTCCTAAATAAGGACTTTCTCTTAAATAAAACTCTTGTTTTCAAATAATTATTTTTTGAATTGATTTGTAGAATTGTTAGCATAAATTTGCTAGTTATGCTTGAAGTCTAATTTTACCTAAAATAACTAGTAAACCTAAATTATTTTCATGTGAAGACTTAAAATATGGATAAACACTAAAACGCCTAGTTTGTTGCAACAAAAACATGTAACAAAAATATTTGTTCTTAGAATAATGCCAACATATGCCATCCCTGTAAACCTTAAAATAAATAAATAAAATACAAAACGGTTGGAAAAATGGTAAGAATATTTTATTATCCTAATTGGAACATGACAAATGGTAATGCATTATTGTTTATTTATTTCTTGCAGTTGTTTAGACGTTATTATTGATCCAACCACTAAATACAAGCCTCGTTATTTTTCTACTAAAAATATGTTGTTACATATGATTTTATCCAATGATAGAAATGTTGTACAATACACTGATTCATTGTGATGCATAATTTTTCATTTGTATAAATATTGTAAAACATAAATCAAAATAATAATAAATATAGATGCCATTTAAAATTTTCAAATTTGATAGTTAAGTTCCTTTTATGTGAAAAAGCTATTTCAATTGTTCGCTATTAATTTTTTTCATTAAATTTGATAGATTGGCCAACATATTCTACTAAAGGAGACAACACAAGTACCTCCTAAAAATTATGAATTTACATAATATTTCAATTTTCTAAACCATTATTTCAAACATAAAGCAATAGAGATAGAGGGAAAAACAAAATTAATATTTATTAATACAATACAATTACATTTCATCATAAAAATCAAAAGCCAAGTTACACTAATGGCATTTACTCATTGAAATTAATTGTCTTGAAATTTTATCCCAACAATACTTCTTTAAAAAATTTGTCAAAATTCAAGTACGAAGAACCATTTACACTAATGGCTTCCTTTACCTTTTTCTTCCATTCACAGACCTTGCTTCTCATCTCTTTGCCTTGGTCTCCCTCCACTAGCTCTCTCACAAGTTTCTCCACTTCATCTCTCTTCACAATGTCATTCATCATCATCCCGATTCCCCATTTATTGCATGCAAACCAACAATCAATTTGTTGATCAGCAAAAAATGGCCAACAAATCATCAGCACTCTTGCCGAAATGCTTTTAATCATGGAATTCCATCCGTTTTGAGTTAAGAACCCTCCGATCGATGAATGATTGAGTACTTGTTGTTGTGAGAACCAACTTGCTACCAAACCTCTTCCTTTAGTTTGTTCAACAAAATCAGCTGGCAACATAGCAGATTCACCCTTAACAAGGTCACCTCTTATTATCCACAAGAAATTTTACTTGCTGTGTAACACCCCATTCTCATACTTATTCAATCAATCATTATTACATAATGCTATATCATTTCATACAAAGAGTATTACTATTACATAATTCTTAAATGTCTATAATTTCTAAATTCCTTACACGTATAAAAAGTTATCTATATAACTAGTTCTCAAACTCATAATTACTCTATTAATTACACGTATAACGAAAAATTTTCATCTATACTTAACTAACCTTGCACGCGTCATTTGTCACTTTTACGTACTATTCTCTGAAAAATAAAATTTTTATAATAAAGAGTGAGATAATATCTCAGTAAGTAAACTATGCAAGTTTTCATATGTCGATGTAATATAGAACATAAATACTCAAATAGTTCAATATATTTTCAATCCTTCCATATTTATTTCCTTTTCAAAGCAATCATATCTGCATAAACAAATCAATGAATTTTCAAACTATCAATTTACATAAGAATTCATTCATATTTCAAACATTTACAGAATGGCTTAGTCAATTAGTGACACTTGCACCCACAATAACCCGGATTTAGAACGTGATCACGTGTTCCGCTTAAGTAGACATTTTCATATCAATTCCAACAAAAACGTGCATTGCATGTTAAATAGAAACACGCATTGCGTGTTAAACAAAATTTTGAATAGCTCAGAATAAACATTAACTAACGACTAGAACCATAAAATCATTTTCATTAATTAACATTTACACATCGACATCATTTTCAACAATCATTTCATACATGCGATATTGGTATATCAAATATTAAAATTCATCATTTTCAATTTTCATTTCATAAAAACATTCTCGGCACACTAAAACATTAAAATTTACCATTTTTAGCATAACATTGAATATTGCATGATTTCTGAAAACATTAAAAATACATGCACGATTTACTTATAATAATGGGAGGGTAATCACTTCCACTAATGATTCTCCTACCTAACCTGATCTTTCTTTCGGATTCTCGTAACCTAATGCTACAAATATATAAATCATATTTTCTACTATTCAATAAAATAATTTAAATATTTTAGATACGATATTCGTGCAATTAATGTCAAAATTTTCTTAGTTTTACCCTTATCACAAAATTTAACTAACTAAGTTCTTTATCCGATTTTCAACAACGATTTCTATTACTAATTTATGCTAATTCATATTTCTGACTGTCCTAAATTTATATATTTTCGCCTAAGTAAACAAATACAGTTTTTATTTAAATACTGTATCAAAAACACCGTTTACGTTAAAAAACTGTAGCATACTGTTCATACCAGTACTATAGCTAAGCACTGTTTATATCGGATTACTGTGCAAATAGTTACTGTACAAATTAAAGTTACTATACAAAATAGTTACTGTGCAGATTAAAGTTACTGTAACAATATTCAAAATTACTGTAGTACCTTTAAAATTACTATTTATCCGAGAGAAAAACACACTAATTTTTTCTCACAAACACCTCAATCAATGCCAAATCAATCCAACACTATTTCTTCAATTCCAATTTAACCAAATTTAACATTTCCTAAGTAAAATCAATGATAAATTTCTTATGTAAATAGTAACTCAATTTCAATTTCATGCTCCAAACCTAAAAATTAAGCTTCTAATGAATCATTAAGCTTATTTGTAATTGAAATTTGAAAGAAAAACACTTGAATTCAGAGGAATTAAGCCAAAATTTGAGAAAGAAAAGGAAAGGAAGCTTTTGGTTGAATAAGATGGAGGCTATTGGAATGGAAAAGGAAGAAGGCAAATTGTGTTATATTGTAGAATATAAAATATCAATTAGACCCCCTGTTCTTTTATTATTATAAAAATAGTTTAAAACTTTGTAAAACTTTCATTTTAATCCTTTTAAAAAAATTTCTAAAATAACCTTTAATGTTTCAAAATCTTTACAATTAAGTTCAAAATTAATCTAAATACTATTTTCTTAATCTAAAATTCACTTATAATTCAACTTTATAACATTAATTTTAGACCTAAACAAATAACACTATTTTGACTCTAAAATTCAATTATTTACCTAAAAATTACAAGTTACATGAAATTTTAATTAATCAAATAATATCAAATTATTTGATTAAATTTTCTATATACTGCAGATGCTACAAGTACAAATTTTTTAGCTAAAAATTACAAGTTATATGAAATTTTAATTAATCAAATGATATCAAGTTATTTGATTAAATTTTCTATATACTGTAGATGCTACAGTTACAAATTTCTAAAATTAAGGGTGTTACATGCTGTGTGCGAGTCCCCAAGCAAAATCCACCATTTGTTGCGGCGTTATGACTGTGATGCTTCCAAAATTTACATAAATTACAAATTTTGGTTTTTGGAATAGAGCCATTGGAGACATTCGGGCTCTTCTTTCCAAAGATTAGAGCCTATATATTTTAAACCATTTTCAGGGATTTTGTTGACTAGTAAGTGAAGAGGTCCATTAGTATAATTCGGGAAAACATGGAAGAGAGACCATTCACAACATCTTGCTCAATGTCATCAAAAGTATTAAGAATAAGAGTTCAAAATTTAAAACCTCTCTCCACTTCTCCCATGACAAAGTTGAGCATATGTAACTCTCGTAATTTTGGAAATTTGTAACTGTAACATCTACAGTATTTAAGAAATTTAATCGAATAATTTGATATTATTTAGTTAAATTAAAATTTCATATAATTTAGAATTTTTAGGTGAATTCTAAAAATTTATTTTTGCCCAAAATTAATTTCATAAAGTTGGGTTATAAGTAGATTTGGACGAAGAAAACAGTGCTTGGATTAATTTTGGACTTTAATTGGAATTAAAATAACTTTTTTTAAAGTTCTGAGTTATTTTTAAAATTTTAAAAAGGATAGAGGTCTCAATGATATTTTACATACTGAAATAAAGTAAAATTGCTCTCTTCCCGTATGCATTATTTTCCTTTTCCAAAAGCATTCATGTCCTTCTTTTTCAAAAAAACAAAAGCTTGGTCTCTCTCCCTCTCTCTTAATTTTTAGCCAAACAGGTTTAAATTCGATCAATTTTTTTTATATATTTCAGTTACCAGTAAGCTTTATAACTCGTTAGAAGTTTGAATTTTATATTTTATCATGAATAAAAATTTGAGTTACTATTTATCTAAGAAATTGACGCTTAATTTTTCGTAAGAAACGTTAGAATTGTATTAAATTGAAGTAAAAAATGTAGTATTATGTTGAATTTAAATTAATTGAGATGTTTGTGGAAAGAAATTACGGTGATTTGCTCTTGGATAAATAATATTTTTGAAGGTGCTATAGTATTTTTGAATGTGTTACAGTACCTTTAATTTGCACAGTACATTTTATTTTGCACAGTAAATTTGATATAAATAGTACCTAGATACTGTATTTAGAACAAAGCCCTATTAACCATGAGAATTTATTATTGAAAATATGGAAAATGACATTAGTTAGTTAAACTTAGTTAAATGTATTAAAGTAAGGAATTAAGTCACATTTTCCACGAAAATTGCATTTAGTTCAATTATATTGATTATTTAAATAATAGAATTCATAAGTTACGCATGTGTGGTATTAGGTTACGATGATCTAAGAGAAGGACCGAGTAGGTGCGAAGGTTGTTAGTAGGAGTGATTATTCTCTCTTTATAGTAAGTAAATCGTGCATGTATTTTTAATGTTTTTGAAATAATATGAAAATTGAGGATTTTGAATGTTTTATATGTTGATATCAAATTCATGAAATGATTGTTGAAAATGATGTCAATGTGTGAATGTTTATGAATGAAAATGATTTTATGGATCTAGTCGTTAGTTAATGTTTATTGTGATCTGGCTGGGTCTCATGTCAAAAATAGGATTTGCGAACAATTCAAAATTTTGTTTAACGTGCTATGCCCGTTTTTGTTATGTTCGAAATGGAAAGAATGTTCGTTTTAAGTGGAGTATGTGATCATATTCTGAATCCAGATCACCGTAGGTGCAGGTGACACTAATTGACTGAGCCATTCTGAAAATGTTTGTAATATGAATTGTTTTTACTATAATTGAAAAGTTTGAAAATATATTGATCTGTTTAATTATTTATATTCAGTACCGCATCGACATGTGCAAAGTTGCATAGTTTACTTACTGAAATTATATCTCATTTTTTATTATAAAAATTTTATTTTTCAAAGAATAGTACGTAGAAGTGACAAAGGACACGTGCAAGGTTAGTTAAGTATTGATGAAAATATTGGTTATATATGTAATTAATAGAGTAATTATAAGTTTGAAAACTAATTATATAGATAACTCTTTATACGTGTAAGAAATTTAGAAATTGTAGACATTTAAGAATCATATAATAGTAATATTCTTTATTAAACTCTGTTTTCCAAACACAAGGATAATATGGTCAATTGACGATACCCAAGTTTGCACATGCATATATATATATAGTTAGTTGACACAATCGAGGCTTATACGACTTAAACTAACTCATGGTATGATGATTTAAATGAATAAAGTTGGATTTAGCGAATAGTTTCGAGTAATGCTCTATGCTGAAGCATTTGGCAATCTCACTAAACAATTAATAAGCGGGGTTAAGGGGTAGCATCTTTGCGAGGGATCGGGGGCAGCGCCCTCGAAAGGTAAACAGAAATAGTTCTATGGAAATGATAAAAAAAAATTAATTTTTGTGAAAATTGGGAATTTAAGCGGGAAGTATCGATACTTAGGGATAAGGGTATCAATACATGTACCAAAAGATCGATACCTTTGGAATGTAGGTCGATACTTGATGAAGGGATTGATACCTTCATCAAAGGGTATCGATACTTATGCTATTGGAGACTTGAGAAGAATTTTTAAGTGACCAGATCGATACTTAGGAGGAAAAGTATTGATACTTTGAAAACAGAGAATTTGAAAATAATTACAAAATGGGCCAGATCGATACCTTTCGTAAGGGTATTAATACATGACAAACGAATCAATACATGAGGGCAAATGTATCGATACTTGAGGTCGAAGGAATTTCTAGAACCAAATTTTTAAAGAATGAGTTAATACCCCACCCAAAAGGATCAATACTCAAGCCAAAAGTATCGATACAAAGTCCAAAGGTATTGATACTTTGTGTAAATCTGGGTAAAATTTAACGGATAATTTAGTCTTTTTGCCCAATTTTATAAATACCCCAAAAGGGGATTCGACCTCTAGTATATTTCTATTTCGCTCATTCTCCTCCTCTCTCTATTAAACACTTTCTATAATTTGATGCCATTTTTGCTAGATATAGCAAGAAAGAGTATGGGAGGAAGCTAGGGTTTCCAATCAATTTAGGGCTTTTCCAATTTATCAAGCAATATAAGGTTTCTCAAGGCTTAATCAAGTTATAGGTAAACCCTAAAACCTACTTTTAGGGTTTACTATACATTTAAGAATTTAAGTGATTTCTCCTAGTAGATGTCCATGATGTAAATTAGTGATAATTGAAGTATTGTAATGGACATATGTGTTATTATTTAAAACTTATTGAGGTAAAATAATGGTTAGAAATGTAATTTACCACTGATTTATAATGGAATCTAAGATTTAACATGATATTAGATATTTGATGTGGAAATGTGAATTAGAACAATACGGTGTCACACTTGTGTCATATTAACTGCAAATATATACTTATGTTTACTATATATAATGCTATTCTTTTATTATACAAATCTTAAACATTTATAAATATTTATACTTAACAATTTGATTTTATACATACAAATATACATAAAGGGTTACATATATCACAACTCCTTGACATACAACTAACTTAGTAACTACATATCTAAACATAAGTCTATATATATTACTTAGTTAACCTACATTTATATATATCCAAAAAAAAAAACTTCACATACGCCTAGTACCCTCGTTTGTGTACTTGGTCACCTCTATATGCTATTATCTGAAAATAAATTTTTTTAATAAAAAGGCGAGATAAAATCTCAGTAAGCAAATCATGCAAGTTTTTTATGTCGATGTAGTACAGAAGGTAAATGTTTTAAACAATCACAGCATAACACAATATGACAGTATAAATAATCAAAGCATTTTCAAACTTTTCCAAGCACATATATTTTATTCATAACATAAACACTATTAGAACGGCTTAGTAAGTTAGTGTCACCTACACCCACGGTGACCCGAATTCAGAACGTAATCACGTGTTCAGCATACAGTAGTCATTCAAATTTTCATATAACAGAAGCGCGCACAGTGCACTAAACAGAATTCTTACTAGCCTGCAAGTCTCGCTTTTAACACGAGATCCGACTAGGTCAGAATAATAGACTAACGACTAAGCCATAAAAATTATTTTATTCAAATTTTCATACATAGACAATATTTCATAATCAATTCCTATGTGCGATATCGGTATACAACATTTAAGTTCATAATTTTTTCAAGAATCATTTCATAAAATTTATGTTGGCATATCGAAACATTAATATACACATTTCATACAACATTGAGTATCACACAATTTCAAAAATATTAAAATGCATGCATGATTTACTTACTTTTGATTTCCGTTCTTCCCGAGTATGTTCGTATTCGATAATGTGTACCTAAAACAATCAAATTACAAAACCTATTTTAGTTATACGCCACTTCTTATCGCTACATTCCTACGACATCCACATTTTCAAACTCTCACACTTCACGAATTTTTTAAAGTAGACTTATTGTTATATTTACGCCATAACATCATTTCATATATACTTCTACATACATACACATACATATATATGCATATTATAACAATTTTTTGGAAAATACATTCGGCGTAAAATTTTCGAAACTAGTCAATTTTGTTATTTTAGGCCAATTCACTTTTTGGCCAATTCACTTTTCAACACACCCACATTATCAATTTCGAGCACTCCCAATTATTTTTACAAACAAACTCGGCCTACCAAAATCGCTGAGATTTAATTCCACTTCAACAAGTCACCATTTCAAATCCACAACTAACATCAATATATATATTTGTTACTACATTTCCATTAAATTTCCACCAATTAACACAATAACAATTTCTTATTTAAAACACTATATAACATTAACACAATTCCATTTCCACAATCTACTATTTCAAATCCTCACCATCTCAAATTCACACATAATAATTTAAGTCATTATAAACACATATAATACATTATTTATATTTATCTCTTTACTTACAATTTAACATTAACTATATATCCTTTATTACAAAAATATGTATATATATTTTCCACCAATTTTCAATTCCATATTTCAATTTAATACTATCAATTTTTTTTTACCTCTCTTTAATTTCTTACTACCATTTAACACTAACAATATTACTTTGTTCATATTTATTACCATTAATTTAATCCATTAAGTATGCTACTTAATTTCCTACTACGATTAATTTAATTCACTAAGCATGTTATAATTAATTTCCTACTACAATTATACCAATATATACACCTATTACTAACACTTTAAAGTCACAAATTCCACTAATTTAAAATGCCATATAACATTAACACAATATCAATTCTTAATTTCCTACTACAAGTCTAACATTAACACTATAAATTTTCACCAATTCCACCATTATCACAACATAATAAAAACTTCCACCAATTTACACATTACAACCACATGATACTCATCTTATACACATATGAAACATTATTTATAATTGATTTCATAAATTACAACTTAAAAGCTAATAATGTAAATTCTAATAATATAATTTCCAACATCACATACAACTTAAACTAATAATATAGATTCTACTACAATTAATTTTAACAATTCATTAAGTATGTTATACTAAAACAATACTAATTTTCTAGTATAATTTTAACATTAAGAATTTACTAATTTACTACACCAAAATAATAATACTAATTAAAGCAATCTCATTACACCAAAAAAATAATAAAACAACTTAAACTCACCAATTCTCCTTTCTTTCTTTCTCCTTTCTCTCCATTTCTTTCTTTTTTTTTTCTTCTCAATTTTTTGTCTCCTACGTTGGCCTTGTTTTGCATTTCAATTTTGAAAAGTTAAAAACTAACATTTTACTCATTAACACCTGGAGGGTTAGGATTACTTCAATCAAATCCAATGGCTCTCATTTTTCTACCCAATTTTCATTAAATATTAATTAATTCTAATTTTCTTAAAACACATGGATGGCTTGGATTACTTCAATCAAATCCAATGGCCATCCTTTATCCACCACATTTTTCACTAACTAACAGAAAATAATAATTAATTTAATTAATAAAATACATGGATGGCTAGGATGGCTTTAGCCAAATACAATGGACCACAGTTAGCCACCACTTTTTCCACTAACTTAGCTTTTATGTTCATCTTTATTCATTTTACAAAACTTGCCTAAAATTGTGACAAGTGGATGGCTAAGATTTTGTAAAGAATTTAAGGAAAAATTTAATATTTTATTTATTTATTTTACTTTGTTATATATATATATATTTATACTTGGGCTTAGGCTTGGGCTTTGGCCCATTTTAGTGTGTATATATATATATATATACATAAGCTTGGGCTCGAGCTTAATTTAATTAAATTGAGCCCAAATTATATATATATATATATATATAATACTAGCCCACTTAATTACATATGTATATATTTATCCACGAGCTAAAATTCCAAAACAACCTTTTTAATAGTGAAATTTCAATTCTACCCTTATAGATTTACTTTATATTACTTCTCAAAATTCTAACACTTAATACTTTAACAAGTATATTTACAATCATAGCTATGAGCTCTACAAAAGAAAGCTCAAGTGTTACAATTCTCCCCTCCTTATAAAAATTTCGTCCTTGAAATTTACTAAGTATCTTCTTCCTTATTGGAAAAACTGAGGATATTTCTCTCGAATTTCTGTTTCTCCTTCCCTGGTGGCTTCCTCTACAGCATGATTTCTTCAAAGCACTTTCATTAAGGAAATCTTCCTAGAGTGTAATTGTTGATCCTTATGGTTTAAAATCTGCATAGGAATCTCCTCATAAGTCAGATATTCTCTAAGCCTAAGTGGTTCATAACTCAACATGTGTGTAGGATTAACAATGTACTTGCGTAGCATTGATACATGAAATACATTATGCACTCCAAACAAAGATAGAGGAAGGGCAAGTCGATATGCCACATCCCCTACTCTTTCTAAAATCTCAAATGGGCTAATAAATCTAGAGCTTAACTTCCCTTTTTTACCAAACCTCATTACCCCTTTCATCAGACCCATTTTAAGAAATACCTTTTCTACCACAACAAATTCCAAGGGCTTTCTTCAGATATCAGTATAACTTTTTTGTCTAATCTGCGCAGTTTTCATTCTTTCCTTTACTTTCTCAACCACTTCACGTGTTTGTTGAACAATTTTTGGCCCCAAAACTTTCCTTTCACAGACCTCATCCCAATAAAGCAGTGATTTACACTTTCTTCTATAAAATGCTTCATATGAAGCCATGCCAATAGTGGATTGGAAACTATTGTTATATGCAAATTCCGCCAATGGTAGATATTCATCCCAACTATTTTTAAAATCCAACACGCACGCCCATAACATATCTTCTAGAATCTAGATAGTTTTCTCCGATTGTCCATCAGTTATAGGTGAAAAGCCATACTAAAGTTTAATTTGGTACCCATAGTCATTTGCAAACTCTTCCAAAACTCAAAGGTAAATCGTGGATCTCTATCTGAAATAATGGAAACATGCATCCATGCAATCTTACAATTTCTTTAATATATAATTGTGCATACCTGTCCATCAAATAAGTGGTACGCACAGGAAGAAAATATGCCAATTTCATCAACTTATCCACAATTACCCATTTTGCATTGTATCCCTTACAAGTTCTTGGTAATCCCACAACAAAATCCTTGGATATACATGTTGGAGATATGCCCTAGAACCAATCGTGTCATACGGTTTAGGGATATCATCCTTATGTATATATATATCTAAA
>JAXCLQ010071340.1:0-12274 GCA_035584115.1 Cedrela odorata
AAACTAAATTTTTAGATTTAAAAGAGGTTTTAATTTGTTTTCCTAATTGGCAAAGACCATGCACTTTGTCTTTTGTAAATTTCAAATTAGGAATATCTCCCAATAGACCTTGTTTAGCAAGTTTTCGCAATATATCCATTCTACAATGTCCTAGTCTTCTATGCCACAACTAAGAGTCTTTACAACGAGCCTATAAACAAATATCATCCATTTCATTCAATTTTTCTAGTTCTATAACATATACATCATTATTTCTAGGTGCATAAAATAATTTATTTTCATACTCATCAAATACTTCATAACCATTGATAAAAAAAAATGATTTTATATTTATGATCACACAATTGGCTAATACTAAGCAAATTATATTTAAGACCTTTAACATATATAATATTTTTCATTGTGATTGAATTAAGGTCAATGGTACCAATACCTTTCACCTTGCCTCAACTATTATCTCTAAAGATCACATCTTTTCTTTCTTCTTTCTTTAAATGGAGAAATAGCTTCCTGTTTCCCATTATGTGTCTCGAGCAACCGCTTTCAAGAACCACTTCTTTTTTGTATTTGTTGCTCTTTATATGCGGTACCTACAAAAATGGCAAGTTTATTTTGGTACCCAAGTGATTTTAGGTCTATAGATATTAGTTCTACCCTTAAAGGTCTTGGCCATTTTAGCATGCATAACCTCCTTAAGTTGTGTTCCCTTAGGTACCCACATCATTTTAAGTTCATTACACTTATTTTTTTATATAAACATGTATTGCTATAATGACATTTCCTAATACAATAATAACAAGTAATGGATGGTGTTATTTGTTGTTTAGCTTTCACAAAGTAGTTTGCATAGGATTTTTATTTGATTCCTTGTTTATATTTAAGTCTGGCTTTATTAAACGTTAATCTTTGACTACTTAAAAGCTTGTCCAATGACTTTTTACCTTGTGTAAATTTAGCTAAGACTTCTTTGAGAGAAGCAATCTCACCTTTCAAAACTTTATTTTCATCTTTTAACACATCAAGTTCATTAGGCGAGCTAGATTCATTCTTAATTTCTAGTTCTTTAACTTTTAGTTTCAATGAGTCATTTTCTTTTAATACCATGTAGTTCTTTTTCTTTGCTTCATTATATTTTGCATATAAATCCTGAAAATCATTTTTAAGTTCTTCATATAATGTACTCAAATGGTCATCTAATAGATCATCATCACTATTTAAACATATATCATAATATGCAGAGTTTTGATTTAGAGAGATTACCTCATTTTCTTGTTTTCCTATAAGGCAGAAATTTGCTCTCTCAGTTTTCGATGATGAAGAGATTTTTTTGTTAGAGGAGTCATCCCACGTCACTTTCATAGTTTTCTTCTTTTTATTGTCCTTCTTATCTTTTCTTAGTGGACATTCAGGTCCTGTATGCCCTCGTTTCTTGCATTTATAGCAAATGATTTCTCTTTCCTTTTCTTTTTCTTTTTCAAAACTCTTATTGAATCCATCCTTTCTTGGATAGTCTCTTCTTTTCTAATTTATTCCCTTGAAGTTTTCTTTGTTGAAGAATTTTCTAAATTTTTTAAATTTTCTGAATTTTCTGGCCATGAGAAGAAATTCATTTTTATCAGAATCTGGTTCACTTTCATCTTCATTTTATTCCTTTTTGGTGTTCTTTAGTGCCATGTTTCTTTTGCCCTTTTCTTTGTCCTCATCATCATTTCGTCTGCCTTCAAGCTCATACGTCATGAGCGATTCGAGAAGTTCCTCGAGAGATAAGGTTCTTAAATCCTTTGCTTCCTTAATTGCAGTAACTTTAGCTTCCCAACTTTTAAGTAAACTCTTTAAAATTTTTTTCATGATATCTGCATTTGAGTAAGATCTACCAAGAGCTTTTAAATCATTAGTAATGTCAGTAAAACAAGTAAATATGTCTTTTATACTCTCATGTGGTTTCATTTTAAACAGTTCATAATTATGAACTAATATACTAATTTTAGAGTCCTTAATTCTACTAGTTCCTTCATGTATGACATCTAACATGTCTTAAATTGATTTAGCCGTTTCGCATTCTGAAATTCTATTGAATTCGGCTCTATCTAAGGCACAATAGAGAATGTTTATTGCCTTTCCATTTAAGGTGAACCTATTTCTCTCTCCGGGAGTTCATTCCTTTTTTGGTTTTAGTTTCTTCTCTCTACTGATTTCATCCTCAGTTATGGGTGGATAATATCCATCTTTTATTACATTTAAGATTTCAAAATCTAATGTTGATTAGAATATTTGCATCCTCTTTTTTCGAATAAGCATAATCCGTTCCATTAAAGAATGGTGGTCTATTCATAGATTGTCCCACTACTATTTGTGTAAGGTTACTACTAGATGTTATTTTAATCTATAATTTTATTTTGTGAATCCTATTTAATTGAGTTAGGCTCTAATACCACTTATTGGCCCTAGTTGACAACACCTAAGAGGGGGGTGAATTGGGTTTTTAAAATTTAGCAATTAAAATCGTATGTAATCCAGTGTAGCAATAAAACAGTATCTAGAGAAAGATACAAACACAGTTTTATAGTGGTTCTACAAATCTCGGCTTACGTCCACTCTCTCGGATGTAAATTACTTCCACCGAGGTTCAACTAACTTCTTGTTTTGACCAGACAAGGCCCAGTACACTCTTTCTGAGGTAAAGGGAAACCTTACAACTTCTTTTTTATGGGTGAAAGTAACCCAAAATGATCTTCTTTACTACAGGTGAAGATTTACCCAATACCAAATTACAACTGTATATTAGATTTTTGCACTCACACTAGAGTGGATATTTCAACATGCTCTTACAAGAAATTCTTCTCTCACACAAGATTTGAAATATTTATAGTAGAGAGAGAAAGTTCACTGTTTACATATAAAATTGTTGTTCAAGGATTTCTGTTGATATTGCTTGCTAGTGATCGTTCTATTTTGCTTCACTGTGTATCTTCTATTTATATTCATCCTTTTTGTGAAGCAACATTTGTCTAATGGCTTGATTTTGTGTATTTATTGTTCGTCATTAATACTGCAGAAGTTATAGTTGAGCTTTAAAAGTAGAGAGAGTATCGATCACTTTCTCCATGTATCGATCTCTTTAAATAAACTGTATGATTTGCATCACGAGTATCAATCTCTTCATCTCCAAGTATCGATCTGTTTTATGTTGAAGTTATTTTTAGGTTTTAGTGTATTGATCTGTTGATACTGGATATCAATCTAGTCTGCTTCGTAATTATTTTTCAACTCTCTAGAGAGTCCATGTATCCATCTCTTCTCTTCATATATTGATCTAGTTACTTTTGTAATTATTTTTCAACTCTCTGTAAAGACCATGTATCGATCTCTTCTCGAATCGATCTCTTCTCTCTATGTATCAATCCGGTTGCCTTTGTAATTATTTTGCAACTCTCTGTGAAGACCATGTATCGATCTTTTCTCTCAATATATCGATCTAGTTGTCTCTATAATTATTTTGTAACTCTCGATGAAGATCATATATTGATCTGGTTGCCTCTATAATTATTTTACAACTTCTATAAAGACCATTTATTGATCTCTTTTCTCAATTTATCGATCTAGTTGCCTTTGTAATTATTTTGTAACTCTTTGTGAAGACCATGTATTGATCTCTTCAACTCCGTGTATTGATCTGGTTGTCTCTGTAATTATTTTACAGCTCTCTGTAAGATCCATGTATCGATCTAGCTGCATTGGTGATTTCATCTGAAACTACTATCTCAGCACATATTGATATCTTTATTTTTTTGTATCGATCCTTTTCGATGTATCGATATGTTATTGTTCTTGTATCGATCTATTTTATCACATGTCAATCTGTTTGTCTCTTAGTGTTGATTTGTAGGTTTTTAATATACTTTGACAGAAATTGTTAAGGATTAATTTTAACCATATTCACATATGTATTTGAAATACATTTGAACTTTTTTATTTTACTTAGTCATTATTAAAAACATATAAATATTAAGATTTGATATCATCAATTTTTCTCATGATATCATCACTACCCATCCAAAGGGTGCTTGGATTGACAAGCTTTTAGAGGTACTTTAATCTTTTAGAACAACCCCAAAGTGACTACAATAAAAACTCTCTATCTCTTAGCCTTTGGGTGCAAAGCAGTAATTCTAATTAAGGTCTGTTTGCTAAATTTTTTGAACCAGTAACTACAATGAGGTAGAAAATGATCGAAACATATGTCCAGAACTAGATCAGCTTGAAGAGTAAAAAGATCAAGTGATGATAAAAATGGTAGCCTATCAGCAAAAGGTGTCCAGACATTTGTAACAAAAATATTTGACGTCGTACCTTCCAAATTAAAGATTTGGTCTTAAGATAGGTTATCCTAAACACTAGAATTCCAAGAGAAGGTGTTTTCGGGGCTAACAAGGAAGGGCCTTATAAGGTTATTCAGATTTTAAGACTTGGAGTATACAATTTAGAATCTCTTGATAGAAGTAGGGTCAGAAAGACGTGGTATGCAGAACGGCTTAAGTTGTATTACCCTTAAAGGATTATATAGGATTTATAAAATGTTTTGTCCTAAACGTAATACAATGATCTCGTTTGTATACAATTTTTGGACGTTCACAAAATTCTTATCAATAGTGGTACACTAACAAATGAAGTGGTCCTTAAAGTTCAAAGAAAAAGAATTTTATTTATCTTGAGATAATATTATGCATAACTCTAATAAGTCCTCAGTCTAGCCTCAAGACATATAAGTGTAAAATGGTTTCCAGATGGCCACGTCACATCTATCTCAGGGTAATATTTTATATAGCTCGAATAAGTCATAAGCCCGACCTTAGGATGTACAAAAGTAAAATGGTTCCCAAATGACCATGTCTCATCCATCTCAGGGTAATATTATTCATAGCTAGAATAAGCCTTGAGCCCAGCTTTAGGACGTACAAGAGTAAAATGGTTCTCAGATGACCATGTCTCATCCATCTCAAGGTAATATTATCCATAGCTTGAGTAAGCCTTGAGTCTGGCATCATGACGTACAATAGTAAAATAGTTTACAAATAACCATGTCTTATCCATCTTAGGGTAATATTATCTAGAACTCGAATAAGTCTTAAGTTTAACCTTAACTTAGGATGTACAAATATTCAACGATTCCCAAAACGATTGCACTTTTACAATTTCATATCAGGGCAACAATATCTAAAACTCGTATAAACTTTTAGCTTAGGATATACTAGGGTCTACATGATTCCTAAGTAAAGACATTTATTTCAAATAAAGGAAGTTTAGAAGAGTGACTTATGGGGGCTCAAGTTTTACCTTCTTAACTCAGCTCAGTTCTTAGTTCATGTCAGATCTTTTAAGTCATTAACATTGACTAAAAATTTTATAAGTCATGCATAGATGCTAAATATGGAAGACAATTGTTAAGTAAAGATGCAAGAAAAACCACACGAGCTGTAAAAAAAAAAGTCCAAATTCATAAATTGTACTTTCATTGCAAAAAAAGAAAAGAAAAGAAAATACAAGTATTTAGTTATTTTTGTCTACCAGATTATTGGAAGGATTGGAAGAAGCGTCCTTTGAGCTGTCATGGGGGACTTTAGTAAGGACATTATCGAATAAATCTTAATTGGGGATTCATCATGATATAAGTAATCATTAATTTACATGACTAAGCCATTTATGCATATAGTCCAATATCGCACTAAGGTCAATAGAGGAAAATACCTCTGTATAGCCAAGAGAGAGCTATATCTCTTGAGCATTGATGTCAGGAAAAGGTGAGCATAGAACTCCCTTTTCTTCTCAAAAAGATCCTCGGCAACTAACTCAAAGTGAGCTTTAGAATAGTTGCTGTCACCTGTCTTTTTAACCAACTGTCCTTTTTTCTTCCTCTGGTCTTCTTCTTCCTCTATGACCACCTCATTCCTCTTGTGTTTCCCCTTGTCTAATGTGGGGGCAAAAAGAGGTGGTAGATCACTTTGGATTATAATTCCTTTGGAAGAATAAGGAGTGACACCTTTGGGAGTAGAGGTCCCAACTATGCCCCTAGGGCTAGAAGTTCTAACTTTGTCCTTTGGGACCTTAGGAGCCTCTTCAACCTTTTTTTCCTTAGCTAGTTTCTTCAAGGCATCTAAAAGATTCTTCACCTGTTTCTTTGGAGTCATTTCTTCTACTACATGAAAAAACCAAGCAAAGATCAATTACCATAACATGAGGCAAAAAACAAAGAAAGAAAACTACTTACTAGCTCGAGCCTTTTTCGAGGTCAAATGGCTCTTAGAAATATAAAAATTTACAATACCTAAAGAAATCAAATTGGCATTAGAAAGAAGGGATCTTTGGTTAGACAATGAGGATTTAGCCCTCTCAACCCTCCCTAAACTCTGAACTGGAAGCTCTGGCTCCTCACTCCATATGATTACATCCCCAAATAACCTAAGCACCTAGACATTATTGTCAGAATTCCACTCACCACCAATAAAAAAAAACTATTTGTTCGTGTAATCTTTATTACAACATGGATTACTCGTGATAGGATTGTGTTTTCCTTATCGAATCTAGAGGTAGTACCATCTTGGATTTTTTTACTGAAATCCTTTTTAACAAGTATATATACTCAATTTCCTCAATAATTGGAGCAGAATCTGAAATTTTACTCCAAAGAACATACAGACCTGATAAGATTCTTCAACTATTAAAGTTTAGTTGGTAAAGGGCAATCCTAAATAATTCATAAATCCCAACAAAATAGTCTTGAAGGAGGAGTCTGACATTAAGGTGAAATTAATTCCTTATTAAAGGAAATTTCACCATCATGAGAACAGTTAGGAAGCTTATCCGCCTCAGGGACCCTAAGGAATATGTTCTCTAAGATATTTTAACAACAAGTGTAGGTTTCTAAGTCTGATTCCATAATTATGAAAGGGAACTAGTCTGCTTCAAAAATTGTCCTCTATTCCCTTGCTTCAGAAACTAAGGGAGGAGTAGGACAATGGCCGACTCTTCTTCTGAGTTGTTTCCCTTGGGAGCAGCCTCGTTCGTCATCACTCGAAACATCATTCATTTTTGTTCACAAGATTAAGAAAAATTGATTATCAATGTTTACTTAGGATCACCAATAACTCAAAGAAGATTCTACAATGGTTTAAAACCCTTAAAAACTATCAAATACCCATCTTAACAATAAAGATCCCAAATTAATAAAGAATTCAAGAAATGTGAAAGCTTACCAATTGTTGTTAAAACACAAGGGTAGAAGAATAGTAGTTTGGGACTTGCAGAAAAATCTAGTTCTTGATAAGGTTGTCTACAATGTGAAAAAAGTTGCAGTCCAAAATGAAGACGGAACTCGATTTCTCTCCCTTGATAATTTCTTCCATTGCAATTTTTATTTTAAAAAAGGCTTGAATATGAAGAAATTGCAAATAAGGATAATAAAAGGCGAAAAGGGGGGATTTATGAGAATAAGAAATCTTAGCATATAACGAGGTAACAAAGAGACGAGATAAAGTCACGTCAGATGGAAGATCAAAGAAATAATCATCGAAATTCGAAAGGAGACTGTTATGATGAAGACAAAGAATATCTTTTAAAACTTGAAACATTTTCACCTTGTGGCCCACTGAAAGGTGGACACATGGCTGAAGATTTAGAAGATTCGAGTTAGCTTTAAAAGTTGGCATGTGAAAAGTGAATGTATGAGTCCTTTCAAATCAGAACCTTTAGTTTTTGTCAACAATTAATTCTTGATTAAAAGCTAGGGGGCTTAAGGTTTGGAAAAATGCTTAGAATACGGATGAAGCCCAATGGGCCTTGGGCCTGCCAAATGCAGCACAGCACTAAAGCCTTAACAACTAACATAAGATAGATGGAATCCGAAGCTTGTCTCTGCTAATGAGATCCCAACCATGACTTAAAATGAAGATCTCAGGTGTAGCATAACTCAAGACTTCCTAAGTTCAACCAAAGGTCTAAGATATAAAAGAGAAAAACTTGAGACCTTTATTAAGAAAAAAAGGTCTCAAGTATAATATGGCAAAAGGTCTCGGGTAAGTCATCAAAACCCGAGACCATTCTTATTAAATAGGAAGGTCTCGGATGAAATATGAGATTCTGAGACCTCATATTAGTGGTTACATCTGGCCGCCTTAAAGTTTACATTTTTCAGACTTTTCCTAAATAATGGAGGATTTGTTGCCTGATAGAATTATTCTAGAAACAGGGCTCTAGCCTAGTAGAAGTATTTGACCAAAAAAAAAAGCTCAAAAAATCCTAAAATCCCCAAAATACCAATAAGTTTGGAATTATGTTTCCATAATCCCTGAAATACTAATAAGTTTGGGATTATAATTCTTTGGTTCTTTAGAATCCTAATGAACTTCAGAAACATAATGGCAATAGGACAAAGCGGCATATAAAAGGTAAACAAAGGGTAACCATGTACGCACGATACAATCAATAATTCTTAACGCAAAGAATACTAGGTTTAAGTTGTCAAATAGCTGTCATTGTTTTCTCTCAAAGCCAAACCCTAACTTAAGCGTTGGAAGGTTTTTGTCGGGCAATCAGCTTTACCCATAACATCTTCTGTGATTTTAAGTGATACAGTAATCGAACAAAGTGAAGAAGATTGTTATAGTGCATAGAATTCCAAAGATAAATTTTATTGCGTCAACAAACGTTAAATTGAAATACAACATTTCAAACATACTTTAAGTATGCACTTATTTATTTTCATATAAATCATATAAGTAAAATCATATTTTATAGTCTTATAATCAAAATGATATATAAGGCAATGACTTTTAATATAATATCATTTATCATTTTCATAACACATTTTCTATGAATATAAACATAAATAAATATAACTTAATTTGATAATTACATTAATAAAAATATGGACTTTGTCAAATAACTCAACCTTTTAATGTAACCCTTGAAATTAAGACATTAAAAGGTATTATTTCGTCAATAAGTTCACTATGAATATGTGAATTGCTTTTATATATGCACTTTGTTTTCCCATGAAAGAATATCAAGAACCATTGAGTAGCCTATTTCAACGATTTGTAAAGTCAATTATTCAACTCAAAGGCAATCCATGTATGTTGCAACATTGACTATATGAAGGAAACAAAGAAAACAACGAAATTAACATGATTATGAAATAGTTCAATTAGATGACTAATTGTAACCCGTTCTAAAGGATGTTTAAAATTTAAACGTTGTCACTTTTAAACTATATACCTAATACTGTTATAGAATACGATCACTAATAATTAATTAAAAATAAATATTAATTGTTAAGTTCAAGTATATATCTTGAATATTTTAAAATTTATACTTTCAAAATATTTTATAATTATAACAGTGAAAAACATATACACCTTAAGGTTTATTGGGAGAGTTTCTGCGTTTATGTGATTACATATTCTCTAGATCCTTCACTATTTTCAAGGGTGAAACTTTTAAAGTCCCTATGATTTGATTCTTACAAAGAACCAACAATAGAGAAACAAAGATATATATATATATATATTGTTATAGGGTGTCCTCAGAATTCCAGTGTACTTATCATTTTTAAATAACGTGGCAAAATAGTTAATTATCTTATGTTAGTCTATTATTTTTTATTTAAAAAAATTAAAGTTTTTAATGTTAGGGATATGCTCTAGAATAAATCATGTTATATGGTTTAGGGATATCATTCCTTATATATATATATATATATATTATGTAATTAATTATAAATTAGTTTATGATTAATAAAATAATTTTTATATTATTTTGCATATTTAGTTTCTAATTTATATTGTATATAAAATGCAGAATGAGATCCTGTGATATATTATGATTTCAAAACTCTATCTGCAAAGAGTTGTGGATATGAGTATATAGTCTATAATTTGAATACTTTTGAAGTAGTTCCTAGTTGAGGTAATGTCATATGGGAATATAACATTGCATGACTAGTATGTTTGATGTTGCTAAAGGTTAGTATTTAATGCTAATAGTTGGGTGATGAATCTCATATTACTAGAGCATAAATATGGGTAATATGTTGGTGAACGTATTACTGAACGTGATTAAACATGACGAATCACATGGATGATTATTCACAGTCAATGATATGTCACACAGCCGTACTAGTGTACCACTACTCTTATAACTTGAGGTGTCACAATTGCCCTCCACACTAAGGAACATAATTTACTTATACATATTACATCTGGCTAGCCACACCTAGTGTGACAGAAGCTTACTGGCAATGTGTTTAATGTATGAAGATAGATGATAACCAATATGAAATTTGCTAGCTCAAATATTGAAACTTGAGATTCTAATTGGAATTGTCATTTGTAGGAATAAAGTCTTTAGCCAAAGCAAGTATGTTCGGAAAAGAGTTTTATAAATATATGAATCCTGTATATGATTGAGGTTTTGATCCAATGATTGAGTTAGGGTTTTGACAATACCATAACCCACACTCGATTGAGAGTTGACAACAGATGGACTTTACTACATGCATGTACAGCTACATAAGTTTATCCTATATTCATTCATTTGTGTCTATGGGTTATGACATTTTGCAAGAGGTTACTCATGATCATTGAGAACTTTGGTTATAAACAATTATACCAAAGAGATACGAAAGAGAATTCGTATCTATCCATGTTTAATTTACAATAAACCAAAAGGGTCACACACATTAGACGGTTACTTGATAATAATGGTAATGACTATTATACAATAATCATTAATAAGTTAATGATATTATTCTAATACTTTGATCGGATAGCAATTTAATTCTTTATTATAAAGAATAAATTTTTTGGCTAAAACGCGCTAACACTTGTATGCATGGGAAATATTTCGGTAATTTATGAGATAATGTAAATATGATTTACGAACACATAAGATATTTAATAAGATATAAAGATATTAATGAATAAATGAGTTTATTCATTATTGATTATTTAAATGTTATTTAATCAAATAATTCGTTGGTTGACAAATGAAACCATGTGAAGTTGCCAAGTGTCAAGCCTATGATTAAATCTTGTCTATTCATTTTGAATCAATGGTTGAGATTTAATATTTTGATATTGATTAAATTAATCATAAAATAATAAATATCTTTTATATTAATGTAATAATAAATATCTAATGTAATGATTACATAATTATATATTAAAATAATATATAAATATCTAATGTAATCATTACTTAATATATTATTAAAGTAATAATATTAGATATTTATATAACGTTTACATATATATTATTATTGAAGTAACAATAATTATATATGTGTCTACCTCTCTCTTAGTGTATTGATATGATTAATACATATTATAATGAAGCATTAATTGGTTAGTATTCATTGAATTAATTTTGGGATCCATCATGGATAGCTTGACACATGGCATGACTTTATTCAGTTAATGAATTAAAAGTCATGTAGGTGTTATACGTATGAGAGGATGGAAACCAATTGAATTAATTCAATTTGGAATTGAATTGAAAAAGCAAGACTTAAGAGTTAAGTCTAAGTAATGACGCTACTTCTTTTACATTTTCTTGAGAGCATCAATTGAGATTGAGCTCAATTTTGTGTGCTTTATTTTTGGACAAAAACTAAAGGAAGAAAAAGCAAAAGAAAGAAAAAGAAAGAGATTGAAAGAAGTTTCACTTCTCTTCTCTTTCATTGATTAGCTAGGTTTTCTAAGTGTAGAAAACCTTATATTGGATTGGTAAAGCTAATACCAAAAACTTAGAAATTCCATCACAAAATCTAAACTGTTTTCATCAATCTGACACGTAGATACGCTTGAAGGCAAATGAAGAGATTAACTTGCTTTTCCGGATAACAACTTCAAAAAGTATGATTTCTAAACTTTGTTATTTATGTTTAATATGTTTAATTTTAAAATATGCATATGTATATGTCTTAGTCCTTTTAGAGCTTTTCGCATGGTCCTTATGACAACCATAACTTTTTGGAGCGCGCACTCAAGAATCGTTCAATGGGTGAGCATTCCGTTCAAGTGGTATCAGAGCTATGAGACATGTGTATGTATGTATGTATTAAAAATATGTGTTAGGTGTTGATTATGTTCATATGGATGTTGGTTGTGGCTTTGGAAAATGATAATATGGTATGATTATACATGCTCTTAAGGTTTTTATTTGATAATAATATGTTTAAAAACATGAGAATTTGATTTGTTATGTTTTTAAGCATATATAT
>JAXCLQ010071342.1:0-12272 GCA_035584115.1 Cedrela odorata
ATATATATATATTAAAGTAATATATATGTATATATATAATTAATTCTCTCTCTTTATTAATATAAATATATATGTGTGTTAATTTGATTAATGTATATATATATATATATTATATTAATGCATGTAATTGATTAATGTATTTCACCAACTTAATAATGACTCATGTTTTGCATTGAATTCATTTTAATGATTTGCAAATGCAAGTCAGTTAATCCATAGGTGAAGTCGGTGGAGGTTTGTTTATCAAATTGGATTTGATTAAAACACTTAAGAGTTAAGTGTATAAAAGAAAAGAAGTCGACAGCATGCATGATTATTAGTGTATTTGAAAAAATCGAGAGTGTTTTTTTTTCTTCTTCTCTGTTTTTTGGAAAACCAAGAGTGTCTTCTTCTTCTTCAACCGTGAGCTGCTTAGAGAAGCAAGCTTAGGTGTGCTTGGTTGTGAACTAGAGCAAAAACAGAAGAGAGAGAAGAGAACATCTAGAGAGAGAAAGCTTGGTAAGCTTGTTAAAGCTTAAACCAAAGCTTGAAAATCCCAAATAAGCCAGAACCGACATCATCACTCTAATTCGTGGACCACCTAAGGAAGCAAGCAAAGTTGTTCTTTTGCTGCACCGGATCACAACAAAGGAGTAAGACTTCTAAGCTTATGTTTTGAACGTTAAAATAGTTTTAAAAGTCAAAACATGCATATGTGCATGTCCAGATCAGATGGGAAGCTATTTTTGCATGGCCATGTAATGGTTATAGCTCCCTTGCGACTGTCGCGCGCCCAGAAATTGATTCTGTGCATTGTGTTTCTGCTGCTCACGAAAATAGAGCATGCTCGGGTCACTATTCCGTTCAGATGTAAGGTCGTAAAAATGGTATGGAAGCCTACATCATTCTGGAATATGATAAAGGAATAAATTAAGTTGGGGTTTGCTAGTATCATTCAAGCTACTACTACGCTTCTTAGAAAAGAAGATTTTGTGGCGGTGGTGATGATTATATGGTCTTTATGACTTGCAAGAAATAAGTATTACTTTGAGAAGCTTGTTGAAATTCCTCACAGAACTTTAACAAGAGCTGAATCAAATTTGGATTCATTCAGAAGAGTGAACTCAAATATTAATGGGTTAGATGTCAGTCTTAATATGGAAATGAAGATATCCTGGATGCCACTCCCTTGAAAATTGGTATAAATTGAATGTAGATGTTTCTACAGATAACGTAAAGAAGTTGGCAGGACTTTCAAGTGGTGACCAGAGATTCCAATAGAAAGGTAAATGCTTATGCAAGCTTATGCACGGTAACGCGAGATGTATCTATTTTTTATATAGCAATAGATTTACTTGCAAAAAGGGTGAAGACTTCATTACTATTATAAAACTTAGATTTGGACCGTAGAACATATGAGGGTAAAATGTGTTTTATATAATCGAAAACTTAAATTATCAATAAATTAAAACACATTGAAACTAGTTAACTCTGAATCAATAGTTTCCAAAAAATTTAATAACACATCCACAACAATAAACATATCCCAAAATAATAAGAAAAAGTAAATTAAAAAGATATGAATTTGTTAACGAAGAGAAACCTTATGAAGAAAGATAAAAACCATTTGGGCTATACATGAGCTATCAAATTATTCCACTAATAAAAAAAATTACAATAGTTAATTTAGCAGAAGAACTCTTGACACTCAAATCTGACTAACTTGACAAGTGACCCACTCCAAGCAATTCGGTGTTTAGAATTATAAACTTTTCTTTTTTCAATAGAATCCTTTGAACGACATGTTTACAAGATTAGAACTTTAGCCACCAACAACAATTAAAACTTAGTTGGATTTGAGTTAAGAACAATAGTAGTGTTTATTAAAAGAACACACAAAGAGAAAAATTTGTTCACTAAAAAACTTTAACAAGTTTCTTTTAAGAAGAAGGTAAGAAAATAAGTTGCAATAAACACATTCTTACTTTTTGGAAAAAAAAAATGATTTTATAAGGTTTGGTGGCCAAAAACGCGTATAAAAGAAATTAGGTTTTAGGAAAATCATTGTTCACAAACTGTTCACTAGACTATTCATTGCTCGAGCGTTAGATTGACACTAACTACTGTTACTTACTATTATGGATTGTTTATATATATTGTTTACTATTTGAGTGTCGGGTTGGCGTTAACTTGGCACCACAATTCTAGACATTGTACACTTTTCACAAACTTGTCACTGTTTATGGAGCATTGTTCACCGCTCAAAATCTCACCGGAACTCAACCATTTTAGCATTAAATGAGCTAATATAAAATTTGAATCTAACACCTATGATTATAAAATTTGAAGATTGAATTTTTTGTAAATAACATATATTTGGATAAGTGAACGGAAATGAGAGACCAAAAAAAAATATTTTGTTAATATTATTTAATTGTGATTTTATCCTTAAATTGGTAACTTCATCAGCACAAGATAACAATATGGGGTGCTGTGATGACACATAATAAATTGGGGCAAGTTATAAATATTATATATAAATGAAGGGAATGAAGTGAAATTACTTTAAAATAAAATTATGTATCAATTATAATAATTAATTTTTATTTTTTTAATAACCCAAATCCCTTCCTAAGTGGGGAATCATGACACTAATAAAGATAGGTATGAGAAAATTTTAAATATGTATCATGATTTTAATATATAATCTTTTGTACATCCTTGAGTAAGGCTATGTTTGTTATCAATGCATTTCTATTTAACTTTAAACAGAATACATAAAATATTTGATAACTAATTTTTAGTGGGGAATAACTTAATTTTAATTGACTTTAACACCTAATTCCATCCCATAACAATATTAACTTAATCCAAAAAAAACCTAAAGCTCCTTCTCACAACTAATTAGAAAATATTTAAGAACCTAATTATCTTCTTTGTTAAGTAGGTTATTATTATTAATTTTTAAATTAATTATGATTGGCCAAGAGTTACTTTTAATTAAATTTTAAGACTTAAATTTTTATTTTTGTCACTATAGTTAGTAGTTAATAGAAGTCCATAAGGGGTTTGAGAAACAAAAACAAAATAGTAGTTAATAGAAAAATTAACGATAGAGCCAATTAAAAATATAAGACAAACTTTAATTTTAAATAATTAAATTAAAAAAGGGGTGAAAACTCAAAGGCCTAAATATTTATTTTTACTCTCGCACACACATATATATATTGATCTAATTTGTTTTTATAATATTTGAAAAAAAATTAATTTAGACCCTAGAACACATGAAGGGAGGTGAAATATGTTTTACATGATAGAAGACTTAAACTAACAACAAATTAAAACACATTAAAATTTGTTGTACCTAGATCAACGAGAAATAGATTAACAATAATATAAAAGTAAATACTATGAACAAATTCAAGGGCAATAAGTAGAAGCAAAACAAAAAGTTAGGAATTTGTTTACAAAGGAAAACCTTATGAATAACTCTTTACAAGATAAAAACCATTCGGGCAGATACATTAGCCACCAAAATATTTCACTAGTAAAAAAGAAACTCACAATCGGTGATTTAGTACAAGAATTATTGATACTCAAATCTGACTATCTTGATAATCGTCCCACTTTAAATAGCACCATCTTTAAAACTCTGAAATGCTATTTCGTTAATGGAAATCTTGAATGACACATTCACAAGACTGAAACTCCAACAACCAATAATGATCAAAACTCTAAAGGCTTGTCAGTTAGGTTTAGGTGTAGGGATAATAATGGTGTTTATTAAAAGACTACACAAAGGGACAAACTCATTCACTAAGTTTCTCTTGATAAGAAGGCAATAATAAGTTGTAATAAGCCTCTTTAACTTTTCTATGATTAAAAAAATAATTTTTGTATAAGGCTTGACAGTAAAAAAATGCATAATGAAAACATTAGTTTTTAGGCTAAAAAATGAATGTTCGCTCGAACAAGAAGTTAGCGTTAGGTTAGAGGACAACCCATATATAGTGTTCACTTGAGCAAGAAGCTAGTGCTAAGTTGAAGCACACATTCTATCAGAATTCCCTTCGAGCTTCCACTTAGCACCAAGTTAGCGCGAACATTCCTAAAAAGCAAAGAAAAAAACAACTCTAAAGAAACAACCATACACGAATGCAAATGAATCAAATAGAGCAAAAATCTCTCATATTCCCAGAAGGCTTTTTATAATTGGTAGTAACCTTAGTAAAGTAAGCAAGCCTATCACTGTTCATCTTAATTTGTTAAGTTAACTTTACCACTTGACGAGCAAGACTATCTTAATCAGACTCGGACCTAGAAACAATATAAACCTTCTTTTTCTTCCTCAAAAACTCAATAATTTGGTCTTATATGACCTATTTTACCACATTCATGACAGATAGGCACAAATCTAGATAGAGGACTAACCTTACAAGATTTAACATTTTTTCTATCCATTAAGGGGTGACTTATAGAATGAGGAACCCGTATACCTTTAGGCTTAGTCTTTTAGACATTAGGAACTACCTTAGTAGCAACATTATGTTTACTTTGTTATATAGGTTACAACTTCACCTGCACCTGTCGGAGTAGCAAAAACAATTCTAAAGTGAAAGCATCATTAAGGTTAGCCACAGTAAAACCTAACCCTCTTTTGTTACTATCATTCTAACCCATGTTAAGCATATTATCTTGCTTATTAGTGCTACTAGAGAATTTAGTAATTTGGTGCCACTAGAGAATTTAGTAATTTGTGACCTAGCGCTCTTTAATTCACAAACTAAGGACTTAACTTCATTTTCTAAACTTTATTATGTTTCTTCAAATTGGACATTAACTCAACTTGTTTCCCTAATTTTATTACAAGATCCTTCTTCTCAATTTCAACAATATTAAACTTTTTCAAAACAACCATTATCATCATAAGTACCTCACCTTAAGTCTATCCTTTGCATCACACCTCCTTGGCAGAATTTAGTCTTATCACATATCATAAAAGCATAATCAGGATAGTTGAAGAACACTTCTATCACGTAGTTGGTTACTATTCATGTTCTACTCACTTGAGAATCAGATTGGACCACGAACAACACTCAATACCTTGAGTTGCTTAGAAGATGTGAATGTACAAGTTTACAGCATGTCACCTCGATTCCGATTAATATTTTATCCTCATCAAAAGCCCTCTTCAACTCATCCAAGCGTATATCTAATTAAGGCAAACTAGTTTATTTATATATGACTTACGATTAGAATAAACTTCTAAATGGACTACGCTTTTAATTTAAATATGAAAATAAGCTTAACCTAACAGATCCTAGAGGAATTATGTCTAAGTTTTTCTACTAAAAGACAACTTTATCAAATTGAACAAGAGTTAGACTTTTACTACAACAAGGAAAGAGATCCGAAAATTTTCCTATTGTTTTGCTACCCAAAATACTTTAGAGTCATCCTCTAAAGGAAAAATCACTATAATTTTTGTTTTTAATTTTCTGAAAAATTTATATACATGTTCTGATAAAAAAAAAAAACTATGACTGACTTACGCATCGAAGTATTTTTGCCAAGCAGCTGGCACTTCTAATTAATGTTCATCTTACAGACATATGATTTAAATAAGCATCAATCCACATCAGCAGATTTGTTCCTGCGAAAAAATAAATCACGCGTTGACACTTGGCATGCAAAAATCAGGAATCAACATATTTCTTATACGACTCTTCCATTGAATTTATGGTAGGTAAATTTACTAGTGAGAAAGACCATGTAAATAAAATATGTAATGCTGGAAAGTAACAACCACAATAGATGGAGGAGACAATGTATTGATATCATATTTTTGATATGATACCAAATTTCCAACCAAACAACATTAATACATTTTGTCAACATTAAGATAAGTGTTTACTTTTGATAAAATGTCACTACTAATGTTTTTTACTCCCGTAATATAATATATATAAATTTTTATATAAATTTATTCATATAAATTGATGTGATTGTATTTTATTATTACTAAATGCCTTAGATTTTCAAAGGAGTAAAAGAAATATAAATATTATACTTCCGTTTGTATAAAAAGAAAAAAAAATTGTACTTTGACATTATTATTTTCAATATTAGTTATGTATTTCTACTATTTACATAATTATCTTTTATTAAAGTGTTGAGATTACAATAAAACTTTTCAAAATTATATTTAATATTATAATTGATTATTTTATAATATTATTTTTAAAAGTTGTCAAAATTTATCAAATTTATGAAATAAATAGTTTAAAGTTTTTTACCATAAAAAATTTAATCTAAAATCATAAAGTAAGTTGTTTTTAACTTTTTTACAACAATCTCAAACAAATTAGTGACATCTATATTTTAATAAAATATTAGATTAGGAAGGTCTCCTAATAAGCATTGTTTTGTTAGTTTTTGTAAGAAATCCATGTTACAATTCTTGGAGATATGCACTAGAACCAATCGTGTTATATGATTCAGGGATATCATCCTTATGTATGTGTATTTCTATAATTAATTGTAAATTAGTTTACGATTAATAAAATAGTTTTTATATCGTTTTGCATGTTCAATTGAGAATTTATATTGTATATAAAATACAGAATGAGATCCCGTGATGTGCTATGATGTCAAGACTTTATCTGCAAAGAGTTATAGATATGAATACAGAGTTTTGATTTGAATACATCCAAATTAGTTCCCTGTTGAGATGATATCATATAGGAATATGACATTACATGACTGGTATGTTTGATGCTGCCAAAGATTAGTATTGGACGCTAATAATTGGGTGACGAGTCTCATGTCACAAGAGCATAAACATAGGTGATACGTTGGAGAATGTGTTACTGAATGTGATCGAACATGACAAATCACATGTGTGATTATCTATAGTCAATGATACCTCACACAGTTGTACTAATGTATTACTATTTTTTTGACCTGAGGTGTCATAGCTGCCTTTCGCACTAAAGCAAATTGTTCACTTATGTATATCGCATTGGGCTAGTCACGCCTGGTGAAAGAAGCTTGCTGGCAATGTGTTTAAGTGTTATGTCCCTGCCCGTGTGGTCCATACATGACAACTGCCACAAACCCTTGAGACACATTCTTTTCTCTGAACATGTTCCTCAGGCTTATAAGGCTGGTTGGGTACCTATACTGTGTATACTCATTTACATGCATCTCAAAAACAAGTTCATAAACATATTCACATAAATATGTCTCTTTGAGATAGTTTTCAAATCATCCCACCATGAGCATATATTTAAATTGAGATATATGTCAAATACTTATCAAATTACATCATTTGATGTTCATAAAATACATACATAATATAATTTATGAAAAGATACCCAGTGGACTAATCTGTATAAGTCTATGAGTCTGAAATGTCAACTGTACCTAAACTTGAGGGTGTTACACCCTTATTCTGATCACCACCACCACTTGTACAATGCTCTTCGAAATCTCGATCTTCTATAACTAGGAGATGTGGGGGGTGAGTATATGGGGATATACTCGTGAGTGGATAAAAATACAGTTTAAGAAAATCATTTGTAAATGCACTAAAAATAATTTTATGTTGATAAAACATAGCCTTCTAGTAAATACACTGGGTTGACTCATGTTCTCGGTGATTACCTTGGTCGTGGTAACCCTGAGACCGTCAGTGGGTGTTATACACATAAAACGATATTCATTTAATAAATCATATTCTTTTTAATATAAGAAAAATATGCACATTTTTAAATCTACCTACCACTGAAGTTTGCCTCGAGTAGTCATGTGGTGACACTCATGACTGTCCTCGACAATCCCACAAGCGGGTAACTCCATATCATTACATCCAGCTATATAACTGCCCCACCTGCTACGCACTCAACTAGGCAGCCTCTCATAGGTCCGTCCCTAGGCTACTACCCTGTAGCTATAGTTTCAAACATACTTAGCCCTCCCGGCCATCACCAATTACAAAGCCACAAACATGTATATATTCAAATCAATTTCATTTCACATCACAATATAGACATGTAATTTCAATTTCAAATCATTATAAAGCATGTATTTTCAATCTCAAACTTGGCCCCTGGCCATTCGTATTTTAAATCAATAAACATTTCATTTCAACAGTTATAAGCATGCTTTATTAATATCAAATCTTGCCTCTGGCCATTCATATATCATTTAAATCACACAGGCCATTTTCATTTACTTTAAATAGTAATAAATATATTTCTTAGTTCATGAAACAGTAAGTTTTATAAAACATATTAAAATATAAAACAAGTTGAAAATAGTTCCACTCACAGTAACGGGGAGGATATTCACTCCCAACACTACTTCTCGCGCCTAGTCTGTTCATTTTCTGAGTGTTCGGCGCCTATAATACACGTATATGTATAACGTTATAAACTCGATATTCCGCATAAGTATAACATACTCTACATGCGATGTTTATGAATAATTTGTCTAGGATTTTGAAATTTGATGTACATTACTTTCCGAGGCTTAACTATCGAGGTCATTTGTCCGATTCCCAACAATAGAATCTCATA
The DNA here is from genome assembly GCA_035584115.1 of Cedrela odorata. Classification (NCBI taxonomy): domain Eukaryota; kingdom Viridiplantae; phylum Streptophyta; class Magnoliopsida; order Sapindales; family Meliaceae; genus Cedrela; species Cedrela odorata. The sequence goes on from JAXCLQ010071342.1 coordinate 8,559, forward strand.
GCCATAATTATTTCAAATTCTTACTTTTACGTCTAAGGCAATCACGCCTGTTCTTAATAATGTTCAACACGTGTATATATATACATATATCATGGTAAATCACCCTTTATCACAATTTAACAAAAATCTGCATTTTCGACAATTACCAATATAACTATTCCATTGACAATTCAACGTATATTCTATATCCTATACTTCCAATTATTGGTATATATTAACATTCTACGTTTCCTATATAAAATCAAATTTAAATTTTTGGATGAACAGTAAACCCTAAGCTACAATGTGTTATAAATCTCAAAATCATGTTTGTAATGAGTTATTTGACTTATCGGTAACTTGTTCAAGTCTATAGAAACTTCAATTTGTCGCTTATACGCAGAAGTCTTAATTTTGAGTTGAAACCCATTTTTCTTCTTTGTTATTTCTTGTATTTTCTAGCCCAATATCAGTATCAAATCGAAGAGAAGATGACAGGGAGTCATTTGGTGGCGAAAAATTCAAATTTAATAAGAAGAAATGGAAGAAATTGTAAAGAGAAGTGAAAGAAGTTTTGTAGAGAGAGAATAAAGATTTTGGCTTGTTTTAGAGTGAGAGAGGCTTTAAGATACTATTTGGGCTTGGGTATATATAGATAAAGTGTGAAAAATCCAAAATACCCTTAAAAATCTTGAAAAATCTCGAAAAAACTGAATTTTTAAGATGAACAGTGCCATGAACAGTATACTATAGTGCTACAGTGCCATGAACAGTATCATCGAACAACCTTACTGCTGGTCGACCATTTTTTAATTCGATTGACCGGATTGGTACTGTTCACTAATGTCGATACTGCCGGTCAACTACTTTTTGAATTCGATCGACCGTTTTCAGATGCTACAGTAACTTACTACATTGAATGCTATAGTACTGCTACAGTAATAGTTTTTCACTGTTTGAAAATCTTGCAATTTGATCTTTAAAAATCTTTCCATTTAGTTCCTTTTCAGATTTTGAAAAATATTTATAAATCCATGTTAATCATTTTATTAACTCAACTTAAGTTCTCCTAAGTCTTGTTAATGTATCAAATAAATCTTGAATCTTGCACTTATGATACTAAATATTCTTAAATGACCAATTTACCCCTATGTTCAAAGAACAGGGTTTACATTTCTACCCCCCTTATAAAAATTTTGTCCCCAAAATTCTTCTCTTATTGTTAGAAATGACGATACTAATGAAATTGTTATTATGAAATTAAAATTGAACGTACCTAGTCACTGAAATAAGTAGGGGTATTGTTGTCGCATTTGATGCTCAGGTTCTCACGTCATTTCTTCAACTGTGGTACTTCGCCATAATACTTTTACCATGGAAATTTCTTTACTCCTTAAGTTTCGTTCCTGTCGAGTTAAGATTGCTACTGGTTGAACTTTATAGCTCTAATTTTTTCGTATTTCAACAAATAGAGGTCCGATGATATAAAAAGGGTCATGAACATGTTTCTTCAACATTGAGATATGACAATCGTCATGTATCTGTTGTATCTCTAAAAGAAACTTTAGTTTGTATGCTACTGGACCAATTCTCTCAATTTCTGAATCGAATCATGCCTTCTTAGGGTAATACCTTCAAATATACCATATCACTTACATCAAATTTAAGAAATCTTCTTCAGTGGTCTATATATTGACTTTTATTTATTTTATGTCATTTTCAATCTTTCACAAATTATTTTCACCTCCTTTCAGGCCATTTCTATTAACTCAACATTTTTAATTTTTTTTTTGCCTACTTCATCTCAACATAATGGTGTTCTGCGCTTCTTTTCACAAATACAGCGACTTTGGCAGTTTAGACAATGCTAAATCGTCCAAATTTGAGAATGTAATATTTTCATCAAGTACCGATTGTATTGAATTGTTAGCCAAAATGTTTTCCTTTGAGGTTATTTCTTTAAGTTCATTGTTTGCTTTCATGCGTACAAGTGTAGAATTAGAAATAAATGTTTCTACATTTGAATAATTCTCAATCCACAAATGGGATAATTAGACCAGTTCAATTTCATTCCCTGTGAAGTTACAAATTATTTTTAATTTTTGAAAAATTTATGAGCTTCAGCTCTCGAAGTTGAGGAAACAACGTCCCAAAAATATGGATCAGCATTTAACATTTCTAAATGAAACACCTTTTATAATTTCAAAATTTCTAAATTATTCAAGAATCGTAACAAATCGGTTGGAATAACACTAGAAAAAAAAGTTTTGTCATCAACTACCAGACAATGTAAATTGCTAAAGAAGTTGACCAGAAGTGCTTTGTCACACCATATATTTTTCAAATGTTGAAACTGAGAGAGTTTCAAATACTTTAAACCCGTAGGTCTAACTATTTCCTCAAACAACTTTTGTATGGTGGAATTAAGGTTACCTTTCCAACGTTTTTCTTCTTTTGTCAATTGAATTTTGTCTAGTTTAGGCGTGCGTAAGACTCTTTGAGAATAAATAACTCATGCTTGAGCATTTGTGCACAATTAGTTATTCCAATGATGGAAATTTAAGAATGTTATTACAAAAGTAAAAACTCGTAAGTCTTGGTAAACTATCAAGTTTCAAATATTCTAATTGGCTAAAACAATAAGATCCTTCTTCATTTGATCTTTTCTAACATCTAGCTTTTTGATAATTTATTTATTTATTTATTATTATTCTTTTATTTTCATTTTGCAATCAAATATCTTTATTCTTTCAAGTCATGTAAGACTTTCAACTGTTGAGAGTGTCGTTAAGTTTCTCAAAATAGGGATGTAACCTTATAATAATCAGCCACACATACGGATGGTTGGCTCTCTGTTTCCCGATTCAAATAATCCTAAAGAAGCAAATAATATTTATACTTGCTATATTCATGCACCTGCAATTCTTTTAATACTTCTTCAATTATCTCTTCTATTTAATCACATTTTGTATCACAATTTCTTCATACTGGCCATATTATCAAATAAGAGAAGAATCATAATTCATTGTAACATTATCCATCAATCGTTGGTATCCTTTCTATATCAAAATCAAATGATATATTAAGTTTCAACTATTTATACTGTGTCATACACTACACTTGACTCTCAGGTGCAAATTTCAAATTTATACCAAAATAATTAGATAAACATGAAGATACTCCTTAACATACTGCATTGTTTTTATCATTTTTAAATATTTATATCAAAGGCAGTAAATTGGTCAACGTTAACTATTCATCATGACTAACTCTGAAATTAATTATACCAAATAATTCTTCAACTTATCTTAAGCACTCATTAAATATTTAAAGTACTAATTAAGCTTTAAGAAGCTTCTCAAGCAAAACCAAATTTGCTTTCAACTTTTTCTTTTCGATCAATTATATAAATCCAATGATTGTAATTATTAAACATAAGCTCGTCTACAACAATCGATAAAACAATAGCATGAATAATGTCATACATTTTAACATCATCTTCGGTGTCACCATCTTATTTTTCCAACTTGTATGTGTGCGCACACATGTGGGTAAATTGATGAAGGGTTTTCTACATTAAATTATACTAAAATAGTTATACCACTGCTCTTTATAGAATCCAGCAATAATATTCAAAATAGTCAAAACACATCCCAATCAATGATTTTATTATATTACAATTGAAGTGTTTAACTTCTCATATCTTATTGATAACCTCATAAGATTCATATTTGT
>JAXCLQ010071343.1:0-65747 GCA_035584115.1 Cedrela odorata
TATATATATATATTAATATTATATATATATTTAGATATATTTTTTAATTCATAAAGAAAGGGGTTTGTGGGTTCTGAGAAAAATAATAAGAAGTGTGTATTAAGAAGAAAATTATCACAAAGAAGAGAAAATAAAAATATTTTATCACCCCACCATTGGGTGAAAATAGGTGAAATTCGAATCTAACATATAAAGTATTTATTGATTAAAGCTAATTTTCATAGATTTCATATTGAAAATATTAATATTTATTAAAAAAGTTACTGAAGATGTTAATATGAATAATTTTTTTTACTTACTTAATTTAAAAAATACAGCAACTACAATATATGATAAACATTTTTATTTAATAATTAATATATTATTATTATTAATTTATATTTGATAAATAATCATTTTGTTTTAAACAATTTAATATTTAACAAGTATGAAATTAACAAAAATGACAGTAATACAAAAGGTTACATCCTTTATTTAATTCTACCAAAATAAGAAAAAAAAATCACACATTACTAATAATATAATCTAAATTAGTCATTTTACGCAAATAAACATGTTATTTTTTTATCTAATTAATTAAAAAATAAAATATTGTATAAAAATGCTCTCCATTAAAAATAAAATAAACAAAATTGATCTTTTCTATTTTATTCCATGCTCAATTTTAAAATTTTCAAATAAATTTTTAAATATTTAAAATTAAAAAATAATAATAAAAATCTTGTATATTAATACTCTTTAAGGTTTTGTTTCTTGCACATTTTGTTTGAAGACCAAACAAAAATAATTTTAAAATCGGTAACGAATGGGACTAAAATGTAAAATTATTAATAAACTCCTAAACTTTTTAAAATTAACAGATAATAGCAAATATCTTAAAATTTTACATATTGATACTCAAGGGTTTAGTTTAGAGCACACGAAGCCAATTTTAGAAATTTTAAATAGACATCCAAACTGTCAGAATTAAAAATAATGACAAAATTTGTATATCTTACGACATATTGGTACTCGTATGTTTTGTTTCAAGCACACTTTATTTAAGGATCAAATTATAATATTCTCAAATTTAGTAACGCGGAGACTAAAAAATTGTGACAGGATGATTTTCGTAAATCCAGATACAACACACACATTAAATAACTTTTTTTAAAAATAAAATAAAATTCTAAAGAACAATAAATGCTATCTGTATAGCTTTCTATAACCTCTATGTGCTACCTACAAACAATAATACAATGTTGAGCTACCACTAAACAAAAGGAAAATAAAAGGGTATCCAAATCCAACACAAAATTGATTCTTATCACTAACACTACCAACTACTCCTTGATCTAAGCCGTCCAAACTGCTCACACGATGGTTCCGGCCGCACTGGATTGCAATGGAACAATCATTCTCATACGTGGATCACATTTATTTACGGGAGCCACTTTCCTAAGCCCAAAGATAGCTCTAGCTCCACGTCACTACCCTCGCCTCCATCAAGCTTTGCTAGCGAAACCTCTACGGTCTCAACTGACACGCTGTCCGCTTCTCCGCCACTATCACGCTGACTCAGCTCCTGGTCACGACTCGTTGATCCAGCGAATTTACCCAACGGAGACCCAAATTTTGCCTCAACTGGCTCTAGCTTCGACTTTGGCTTAGGAGCAGAGCGCTTGAACCGACTCCGAGACTTAACTTTATGGAGCCTATCCGAAGCGGCAGCCGAGCTATCATCCTTTGACACGTGGCGAATATCACCGGCTTTAAGTGCAGACTCCGAGGAAAGCGGAGTGATCGGCTCGCCCTTGAGAACCGCTTCGACAGCGGCTTGACAGAGCTGCCAGCTACCTGACCACATCAAGCCGACAGATCCATGGATCGGGTTCACAATTCGACCGCATGCCTCGTAGAGCAGAGATTTAAAAATAGCTGCAACCAAAAAATTTAAAATCAATACCCGAAAACATAGAAAACAAAACAGATGAAATTGGATTTAAACAATTGAGTAATAAGTAAATACCTGGACGAAGATCTTCGGGTCCCGTATTGATGAGATTGACAAGTCCAGCACGGCCGTAGAATTTGGCGAGAAAAAGCGTGGCGTTGGATTGAGATTGGGGGTTTCGAATCCATTGGAGGCATGGTCTAATGGAGCAGTCATCGCCGCAGCCTTTGCGCAGGATGCGGCACCCGTTGCAGCTTACACGCATGGCTAATAATCTGTTTGGGAAGCAAGAAATCGATGGGAAAAACGAGAGAAAAATGGGGTTTTAGAAATGAATGTAGGAGGAGTTCGAAATGCAGGGGAAGTGGCGTTCGGAGGGGGGGTGTTTATTTAAGCGGAAAGGGGAGGACGTGGCCCGCGGGTTTGTGTTTTGTACAAAGTGGGGCGCAGTGGTTTCCAATAAAACAGGGTGTGTGGGGGATGTCTGGTATTCCAATTTTTCTTGGGAAAGTTTGTCGTTTCTTTAAAAAAATTTCTCTTTTTGCCCTTGAAATTTTTGGTTATGGATTGTTATGTCAAAATAAAAAATTAATAATTATGTAAAAAAAAAATAAAAATTTAATAATTTATGTAAAAACAAATGTTTTAAATGTTTTGAGTAATACTAATTCACAATAATAATATATATTTAAAAATATTAAAAATATAATTTATAAGAGACAATTTTAAATAGTGCAAGTGGCAAGTAATTTACTTGCAATTGTGAAGTAATTTCTTTGGAATTTGATGAAAGAGACTACTGCTCTTCTCTGTGCATTAATAAAAGAGTTGGCAAAATTGTAAATAGAAACCCAGTTCGAGGGTAGAAAAGTAGAAATAGAAGCTAGTCGGTCGAATATTAATTACAGCTAACAGATACCACGTGTTAAGACCTCCAGTGTGCACTATGCTGACGAGTCGCCACATAGTCGGCACAAGAACCCGTGAAATCTGAAAACGAATCCTCACTCTCGATAATTTCCACGCGCCAGAAACACCCTTAAGTGATTGGGGGCGTGACGGAGAAAGCGCGTGGAAGATGGGTTATGTTTAATTGCCTTGTGAAAAACGTCTCCCAGGTCGGGTCTAACCTTCGGCCTCCCGGTTTTGTGGATTCCGTACACTGGTTTTGGAAGCAGGACTGTGGGCGCCCTTTGAACTGAGCCTCTGGTTTTGTTTTGAGGTCGTGGGATTCGTGTATCAATCAATCAGATGAAATCATTGCTCATCCAATTAGTATGGAATTGAACAATGTTCATTATCAAAAGGATTTGGACGGTCCAACTATAATTCAATATGCAATTATTATCGATTGATAGTCAGACAATCTGTTGTAATAGCTATTGGAATAAATATTCAATATTTATTAATAATTTAATTTTTAACCTTAAATAATAAACACAAAATTTAAATTATTTATTTTATGCTGTTAAATAATTAATAATTTGTTAATATTAAATTAAAAAAGTATATTTTTCTGCTACTAATATAATCTTACATATTTTCATATATCACCCCTAAAATTTAAAAAAATCACATATACATATACATTTTACAAGAATTAATAAAAAATATTCTTTAACAATTTTGACAATTAATTAATTAATCAAAACTATAAAATAATTAAAATAATTTTATCTTTTTATGTTTGGTAAATATAAATAAAATATTATGATTGAAACATAATATAAATATAAAATACATCAAATATAAAATATATTAAAATTTTACATTTTTTTTTTATAAAATACAAAAACATATTAAAAGTTAAATATAAACTGAAATTATATATATATATATATATATGTTGATGCAGCAAAAATTCTCATTTAGATTCTATGCACTAACAACGATCTTTTTATCCTTTACTTGACTGATTATTTAACCTGCAACCACAATCAGAAGTTATGGGAGTAAAAAATCAGTTATTCAGTGAAAAGCTTCTGATGTTTAAGTTAGAGTTTTTTTTTACAAAAATTTAGGAGAATTAAGGTTTTTTTTACTAAAGTTTTTAAGTTTTCGTATATGATTGTAGTTAGTCTCCTTTTATAGATACCGATCTCTCCCAATTATGAAAAAATGCTTACAGAATTTAAAAATAAATATTTTATTAGTGAGAATCATAGAGATTTCATAAGTTAAGGATTGGTTTCTAGATTTTATGGGATTACAAGCCTTTTATATGAAGCTTACATTTAAGATTCTTATAATGTTAGAAGTCCTAATTGACAATAATCCATATTATGAAATAATCCGGAGATAATTTAAGAAGGAAGCAGATCCTTCATGAATATATAACTATGGTAGGGTCTCAAGAGTCTTTACGCAAGACTCATTTATCTATCTAAGATGAGTTCAGGAATTGTGTGCCTAAAACTTTTATAAACCATGGCTGAGACTTTTATAATTGAGACCTGTATATCAATTCGGAATGTCGATCCGAGACCAACTTATTCCACCAAGTTTCAACATATGAAGGAATCTCATACCTTTTACTATTAGGGCAATTCTTCTCGAGTAATACTAGGTCTCAGAACTTTTGTCAGTTTCCAATTTAAATATAAAAATTGGAACTATTTAGTCCCTTATTTGCAAGCAATAGTCACATAATCACTCGAAATGCATCCTTTAAGCCCCATCATACAAAGACTACTCACCATTGATTGCTAACTAGTTAAGTTAAAACATATAAACTACAAAATACACAAAATACAAAAATGTAAATATAAATTTCAATAAGTTTTATTTCAAATCGAATTAGTTTTTGTTAAATATTTTGTATTTGATGTATTTTATATTTGAATTTTAATATATTTATTTTTTTTTATAAAAAAGTAAAATTTTATTACATTTTATAAGAAAAAATTTAGTACCTTATATCTAAATTTCAATATGTTACATATTTTTTTGTTATATTTTTGTATTTGAAACGTTTTATATTTAAATTCAGTAGTTTTATATATTTTTATTTGATACATTTTATACTACATTTTAATCATAATATTTTATTTGTATTTAGTAAATATGAAAACATAAAGTTATATTAATCATTTTACAATTTTGATTAGTCAATTAGCAATTAAAACTTTTTAGAGATACTTTTTGTTAGTTTTCATAAATTATATATATATATATATATATATATGTGTGTGTGTGTGTGTGTGTGTGTTCCTCAAATTTTAGGGAATGTATATGAAAAATACATTGTAAGATTATTTTAATCATATATAATTATTATTATTCAATTAACGGTCAAATATAGCAATTTTGCTATTGATGGATAGTTTTTATTAGTTTTTACAAAATATATATTTATGTGTGATTTCTCCAAACCTCAAGAGAACTATATGAAAATTCTCCTTAAAATAAATTTAAAATTGTATTCTATCAAAGAATAAACTTATTTGTCTCAATAAATTGAAAAGTTCAACTTAGATGCATGCATAATTAATTAGCATGCTCGTTTAATTGAAGGCGAAAATGAAATTGTAGAAAATTTCATTCAATCTTTTAAGTAGACATGTTGATGATATCAGAGTTTGATTGGATTTAAGTATTGAAAATTCAACATTATTAATTTAATTAGTCAACCATATTTTCAGCTTAATTTTATCAATAAAAAAAAGAGTTAGAAAGGAGACATATACTTATTGGTTCATTTAATAAATTAATTTTATACTTTATTGAAATATAAATAAATTAGAATATATTTCAATTTAATATACATAGCTTTAACCCTACACAAAATTGTGTTAAATTTGGCATAAGGTGGAATTAAATTAGATTAATTATAAATTAATTTAAATAGGATTAATATATCAGTTTTAAACCATAGATATTTTGATATTTCAATATTCTAAAACCATGGAAAGAGTAATTGAATTTAATATAACCTTTAAAAAAATAAAAAAAATAAAAAAATAATTGGATAAACGACACACAATCCAAATCGTTTTGTTGTATAACATGATCTACCACGACACAAGATTTGCCTTAATTGTCATGTAAGTTAGATTGTGATATATGCATGGGAATTTTATAATGTAAATTATGATATTATTGTACTTGACTCGTTTCACTTGTGACACAAAATGTAAAACTTGTAACATTTATAAATTATACTTGTAAATTTCAGTCTAAATTTGTAAGTACAATGTTTTCTATTAATGCAGTAAAATTTTCCATGAAATTCTCTACACTAGAACGGTCTTCTTTACTTGTTCAATTGCTGTTTTACATGAAATCATAGAAAATATTAGAGGTAAAGTAGATGATTTAGCAAAAATCTTCTAATACTTAAGTTAGAATTTTGCTTTTGTATGTGTTTGAAAGAAAACAGTGGCAGCAATTTAATAACTAAAATTTAGTATGTTATATCTCGTATATTGTCATACTTGATTGTCTTCTATTTACCTCTTATAGGTTATTCTATTAGACTACCATTATGTCTCTCAAATTCATTAGTACTTTTAAGGACTCGGGGAATCATAATCCTAGATTCAACAATATTATAAAAAATTATGAAATTATAATTCCAAACTTATTGGTATTCTAGGGAATCATGATTCTAAATTTATTGATTTTTCAGGGATCACGGGATCATAAACTTTATTTGCAAAATACATCCATCAAGCTACAAATCCTCCTTTATTTTAGAAAAGTTCGAGAAGCTTGAACTTCATAACAACTAGAAATAACCACTACGAGAGATCTTGAAAATCTTATATTTCATCCGAGACCTTATTTTTTTAGTAGAAATGGTATTGGGTTATTATAACACCCACTATATAACATGTTATAATTATAGGGAGGTAAATGCATAATTTTAAAAACAATAAGTTTTTCTTTGTAATAACATACATATACATATATATATATATATAATTTACCCTTATTATATATATATATATATATATGGGTAATAATAATAATAAGGGTAAATATGAGAGATTTGATTAAAATATTTATTAGGTCAACAAAATCTACGTATAAATTGAAGTTTTTGTTTTAAACTAGTCACCTTTTTCAAAATTTAAGAAATCTAGAGAAAAAGAAAGAATTTTTCTATTCAAAAGAGGTTAGTATTATGTCATTATTATTATTGTTTCATTTAATTGATTTTACATAAATTAGGTTTAATATATATATATATATATATATATGATGCCTAGAAATAGTAAATTTGTGATAAACTATGGATATTTTATGAACTTTTTTTCAAAACGTATTTATTTTTATGGATTTCTTTAATTTCTTTTTAGATCTTTAAAATACACTCAGTAAAGAGTCCATAAAATTTTATTTTGTATAAATCGGCTAAGAAATCAATTTATTATGAATTTTTAAAAATAGTTATTAAAACCTATAAAATATGAATTTCTTCACTAGATCTAGGATTAAATATTTGTTTGACTAACTTTAACACTTTTAAAATTTCTGAAATTTTACATGCTGATTTATACATGCATTTATGGTTTGTGTTTAAATTTTCAAAATTTTTGGTTGAGTATAAAAATAGTTATGAATTTTTGAAATGGCGAAACTCAATATTGAAAGTTTATGGACAGTGAGATTATTTTCGAAATTTAAATTAATTTGAAAATGTTTATGCCGTTGAATTTATTTGAAAATTTTATATATGTTATATGAATATGTCCATAAGGGTATTACAAAATTTTAATGATCGGACAATTGATTTGAGAGATATAAATTTAAGAAAGCATATTGTTCAGTTAGAAAACGGATTTGTTGAAGTTGAAATGAATGTATTTAGGTCTTTACAACATGCTATTAGGGACATGATTAAATTTTAAAATTTCTAATAATTAAAGTTTCATGTGCCTTAAGGATTTGGAATATGTAGATAATTATGAAAAATAATTAAATTAGGTTAATCGAGAGAATTTAACCTATAAGTTGAAGGTTTTTTGGTAGATTGATTATTATATAATAAAAATTAAAGCATGTGGTTATAATCGAGTTATGTTCTTATTATGTATAGGTTCTTTGAAAAATGAACATTATGGACATTTGTTGATTTAATTGCTTAGACAAAGGTAAGTAATTTCATTCATAATATAAGTTTATTTTCTTATAATAAATTATAATTTTTTTAGTTATAATTCTTTTATTAAATAATTATAAAATATTTGTTATATGATATACAAATTTTATTATATGTTTTTACTCAATTATTTTACAAAAATGATAATGAACTGCAAAATGTGTTGAAAGTTTTTATTAAAAAACATATGCAAGCCAATATGTTATGAAATGATTGTTATTCCATATTTTGAGAGAAAAAGTTTTAATTCATTTTTTCGTAGTTTATTAAATATGATTCTAATTGACAATGTCGATACATGTATATGAATATAGTTGGACCAGTTGGTATACCAAATGATTATGAACAATGTATGTGATTAATAATATAGCCAAGTCACCGGGAGTACACGCGTCAAATATATAATATAGCTGGATCACCAAGAGTACAGGTGTCAATATATAATATGGCTAGGTCATCGGGAGTACATGTGTCAATATATGATATGTTTAGGTTATCGAGAATATAGGTGACACTACCTGACGTGAGCAAATAAGAAAAATAATTTTTGATTAAACGTTTTTTTTCTTAGTTTATCGGATTTTAAAATATGATTTGATATGTAGAAAAAAATGATTGTGCTTTTATGAATTAGCATCTATATGATATAATGTTTTAAATTTATATATGTTTCAAGATATCTTAAGAACTGATACTTGTAAAATAAGAATGATTTTGAAATGTTGAATATGAAATTTTTGAAAATGAACTTGCACATATTATATATATACTTTTGAAAAACCATTACGAGAAGGTAAATCATTAATTATTAAGAATGTTATTACTTACTGAATCGATGACTCACCCCACGTCATTTACCTTTTTGCAGATTGAATTCCTTAGAGTGGTGAGTGTTTAGCAAAAGTGAACAACTTTATTGAGTTTATTCTTATGTTTTGATAGTGAATTTGGATTTGTTATGAGTTTTATATACTTTCTTTGAGTAAGATTGTAAATGTTAAGACTCTTAAAGTTTAATTATTTTGGGGATTGGATTTGTATTTGAATTGAATTATTTAAATGAAAGTTGAGGTATTTTAATTAAGTTATTTATTTTAAGAAATTTATATCTGAGCTGTATAAGAGAGTGATACATTAATTTGACATAAGTTTCATATGTTAAATTTGGGGTGTTACATTTTGGTATTAGAGCCGACCTGCAACTTGATGTGTAGATGTTCTGTGATATGTCTTCTATTATATGAAATGTCTATTATGACCCCCTTACATCACGAGGATTGAGGTCTAATGGGGGGAGAATGTTAAATCTCACATTGCTAGCGAGTGAGTCTGAACTATAAATTATATAGCTTGGGTTCTTTTAACTGAGTAGAAGCATTTTGGGTTGTAAAACTAGTGATAAGCTCTGTGCCCAAAGCGGACAATATCTACTCGGTTGTTAGGTCCGGACTGTTACATGGTCCAACAACCGAGTATATATTATCATGGGTTTGCTTTTGGGCTTTGCAACCCAAAATACGTCTATTTAGTTAAGAGGACCCAAACTATATAACCTATAACCCAGAATCACCTGCTAGGGTTGTAGGATGTGACATTCTCCCCCTCGTTTGGACCTCATGTTTTCATGAGGGGGCTATAACAGACATTTCACATAACAAATATATCACAGAACATCCACACATTGAGTTATAGGTCAGCTCTGATACAAAATATAACAACCCGAGCCCAACAACCAAATAAATATTATCCGCTTTGGGCACACAGCCTATCACGGGTTTACTCTTAATCTTTGTAACCCAAAACACATTTACTGAGTTAAGAGAACCTAAATTATATAACTTATAGCCCAGACTCATCTGCTGGCGATGTGGGATGTAATAGTTATGATGACTTACCCGAGACCATTGTCATATTATACCTGAGACATTTATTAGGAAAATAGTGCTCGAGTTTCTACATCTAGATCTGAGACCCTTTTTTTAACTTAGGAAGTCTTAAACTACATTATACCTGAGATTTTCATTATGTCATGGTCAAAATCTCGTTGACTGAGATAGTCCTCAGATTCCATCTGTCTTTTATGAGACTTTTGCTAGTGGCTGAGGTCTTAGCACTGTGTTGTATCCATGCTCTGGGTATTTTCTCAAACATTAAGCCCCCCAATTTTTAGTCAAAAATTAATTTTTGAAAAAAATTAAAAGTTTTGATTTGAACGGACTTGTACAACTACCCTTCACACGCCAACTTTAAATGTTGATTTGAATTTTTTAAATTTGAATCCATGTGTCTACATTTTAGTAAACCATGAAGCAAAAATATTTTGGCTCCCAACGATCGCCTCTGTCCTCATAATAATTGTCTTCTTTCTCGAAATGTAATTATCATCTCTTTATTCTTTCATTTGACATGGCTTTCTCTTAGCCCTTTGCTAAATCAACAGTTGGGGTTATTCATACCCTTTCATCTCAGGTTCTTGCTCTTATAAATACCTCTTTTTTCACCTTTTATTGTTTTTATTTGTAATTTCTTCATCTCCAAGCCTTCTTTAGATTTCATCGACGGTTGTACTGGAAGCAGCACCAGGTAGAGAACTCGAGAACCAGGCTTAATATATTTATTACCAACACTATCGAGAATGACAGTAGCCAATCTAGAACAAAAATGATTACAAACTCTGTATTCAACTTTAGTTCCATCTTTGTTATAGATTACAACCCTCTTCTCATTGTAGACGACCTCGTCAGGAACAAGATTTTCAGTGACAAGAGCACATTCTCAAACGATTGTTTTCCATCCCAAGCTCTTCTTTAACCTTGATTACAATTGATAAGCTTTCACATTTCCCTAACTTTTTTATTAATTTGAATTTTTATCATTGAAATGAGTATAAGATACTTCCTAAGGTTTTAGATCATCGTATAATTTTCCTAAGTTGTTAATAATCCTAAGCAGCCTCTAATAGTTTATTTCTCCAATCTCGTGAACAGAAATGGATTCTATTTTGAGTGGTAATGAGTCTGCTTCTAGAGGAAACAACTTAAAAGATGAACTAGCTATCATCCTTGTTTCTTCCTTAGTTTATAAAGCAAGGGAATAGATGATAGCTTTTACAGCGGATTGGTTCACATCCACAACCATAGAGTTGGACCTAGAAACTTACATTCGCTGCTATAATATCTCAGAAGACATTTACCTTATCAGATATGAATTGCTCCGGCAATCGACTTCTTTTCTTGTCGAAGTCTTAAAAATTTCTCCTGTCACTTTGTCTCTTCTTGTTGTCAAATTTTGGGACATTATTTTGTTACGTGAGAATGACCCCATTATTTTTTCTTCTTTTAACTTGAGAAATACTTAATTCTCAATCTCATCCAACAGCTTCTTCTGAGTCGTTTCGTAAGTGGTGATGGATGGTTTACGAACAACATATCATCTATGGTCTACACGTAGACTCTTCTTGAGACCTTCATATGCTAGAGGATGATGATACACTCCTAATTCTATCACCTCATGGTGATATCTCTTGACAAAATTTCTAAGACTTTCTCCTTTTCCTTGCTCCATTAACAATAATGAGTTCAAAGTTTTCACACTCATAACTGCTCCCCTGAATTCATTAATGAATACCCTATACAGCTGATCAAAGCCGTGGATGCTATTGAGGGTTAGATTTCTAAACCACTTCCTCACTTATCCTTCCAACATCAATAGGAACAAGCGGTACATCTGGGATTTATTTAGCCCTTACATTAACATCATCTCACCGAAGAAATCCATATAGAGGGATAGAACAGTTCACCCCGTGAATGGAGTTATTTAGGGCATTTTAAACTTCCTGGGCAAAACGAGATCCAAAATTCTCTAGGAGAAAGGGAACTTAGAATGAAATCGTGAATGAGATGTTGGCTCAGCACTCATCATCTGGTCCTATCTCTTCTGACTATCTAAATCGTTCACTAACCTCTTGAGACAGGCTTTGATATCTTTGATCCCTTCAACCTGCTTCTCTCCTTCTTCACCTCAAGATTCATTTTTCTTAGAGCCCTTTTTCTCCTTCTGACATTTTTGATTAAAGACTCTTCTCATGTCTTCCAAACTTAAGCTACATTCTAACCCCCGTACAGCTCCTCATTGGGCTATTCGATAAGTGTAAGGACTCAGGGCATAGTTCGTCAATAATCATGTAAGGAAGATTGTTGTCTTTTCGTATTGCAAGCTTTTCTAAAGGGTGGTCAGGAAACTTCCTATTTTTTTTCTCCATGGTAGCATACCTCCTCCTAAAGATATTCTTGTGGGGATTTACCTCACTGTTTTCGGCTTACAAGATGTTAGGAGTGCTGTTTTTCATTGCTTTCAAGGGTGTAGCCACTTTCGAGTCGAAAGAACTGCTTTGGAGAATTCTTTTCATTTCCGTAATTTCCTTCGCCAACGTTTAAATCTATTAGTCTTTCTTTACATGTTTTCTTTCTCTATCCTTTAATCTTTAGATCTATTGGGTGGCTTCTCCGTCTTCTCTTTAAGGGGGATTTTGGCGTAGAGACAAAAATTTTGAATAAGAGCTGATATTCATGCCACCAGAAGGTGGTCCTTAATAGTTGCGATCAAGGTTAGCTACAGTTGTTGCTTTGAGAAAATTACCTTTTAGATTTTCTCTCATTGTTGTATGTTTCTTGGTTGTGTACGTTCGCGTTGCTGCCATAGGCTTTTCTCATGATTACAATTGTTTTAGCTTTTAGTTTGAATCCCCACAGATGACACCAAATGTTAATGCAATAAAATTCTCCCTAAAATTCTATGCACTAGAATGATTTTCTTTGCTTGTTCAATTGCTGTTTTACTTGAAATCATAGAAAATATCAGGGGTAAAGTTGGTGATTCGACAAAAATCCTCCGATGCTTAAGTTAGGATTTTGCTTTTATATGTGTTTGAAAAAAAATAATGACAGTAATTTGATAGCTAAAATTTAATATGTTGTATCCCGTATATTGTCCATACTTGGTTATCTTCTGTTTACCTTTTATAAGCTGTTCCGTTCGACTACCATCATGTCTTCCAAGTTCATTAGCACTCTTAAGAAATCAGAGAATCATAATTCCAGATTTAACAGTATTATAAGGAATCATGAAATCATAATCCCAAATTTATTGATTTTCTAGGGAATTATAGAATCATGATCCCGAATTCATCGATTTTCTAGGAACATGGGATCATAAACCTTATTTGCATAATAAATCCACCAGGCTACAAAACCTTCCTTATTTTGGAAAAGTTTGAGAAGCTTGCACTTTACAACGGCCAGAAATAACCGTTAACGAGAGGTTTCGAAAATCTTACATTTTATCTTAGACCTTCTTCTTCAATAAAAATGGCATCGGGTTCTGATAGCTTACCTGAGGCTCTTTTCATATTATATATGAGATCTTAATTAGGAAAAGTGGTCTCGGGGTTTCCACATCTTGATCCTAGACCTTTTATCGAATTTAGGAAGTCTTGAGCCACGTCACATTCGAAATTTTCATTACGTCATAGTCAGGATCTCGTTAACTGAGATAAACATTGGATTCCATCTATCTTTTGTGAGACCTTCGTTAATGATTAAGGCCTTGACACTGTATCATACCTAGTAAACCCAAGATCTATTGGACTTTATTCTATCATGAGATTTTCTCAAATATTTTCTATTGTTAACAAATTTATGTTAACAATATCTGGTATTCGTATACCATAACAAAATCGAAAATTAGTTAGGTTTTTTATTTTTTAATACATTATTTAGGAAGGAAAGATAGGTGAATACAAAGTCCAATTTACCAACACCAAATGGGCCGGGCCATATAGAATATAATTGGCCCATATAAATAAAGCCCATTACCACATTTCACTGAGCATCAAAGGTGGAAGCACAGAAGACGCCCCGTTACAGTCGGGTCCTAGACACGTGGCAAGTGCCCAATTGATTGGGAATGTGAAGAGAAAAAGAGAGTTAATAAAACTCCCTAGTTTCAAGCTGCGGGGCTTTTTACCTGCCTCTCTCAAAGTAGTTAAAGACCAACGGTACACGGAATACCAAACAATCAAATCCATAATAATAATAATCTAATAATGGAAACTCATTTTTGTATTTCTTTCAATCATGCCATGACGAAGTTTCATTCTACCTTAAACAACGTGCAAAAGCTGTGCGTTTACCCTCTGCCGTGTTCTCTCAGGTTTGTCTTCTCACATTTTGGACTTTTGCTTTTTTCTTTCAAGAATGAATCATTCCATTTTTGGGCATCTGATTTCTTGAATTAATCTGCATTTTAGCCTCGTTAATGTATTTTGTTATGGGAATGAGGTAAGTTTTTTTTTTTTTTTTTTCTGGGTATGTTTGTTTTAGTTCAATGTGTGATCTCTTATGATTTTGAGCTCATTTGATGTGGAATTCCTGATTTGGAACTATTGCGTTTACTTCTCTTTTTATAATGTATTTGTATTCTTGAACTGTCAGTTTTTTCAAATTTTGCTGGTTTCAATCTGGGTTAAGGTTTTAGAATCCGAAAAAGTTTTACTTTTCAAAACCATATATGTATGTATTTATAAAATTATTGTCATTTGATGATCTCCTTCTTGGAATTCCCATTGTGTGCATACATATTAGCAGTTATAATGAATTTGCAGCAATGGCCAATTGTATGAAAATTGCGCTTCAAGGAGCCCTTTTTTCTTTTAGGATCCAAATCTTAAACTGTTGTGAGAAACTCTGATATTTATTTTGCAATGATTTGCATTGCAGCCTCTTTTCATGGTCAAAGAGTGTTGAAATTATTCAAGGTTCCACAATTTAATCTCTGCTATTTGCATGAATCCCAGGTGTGTTTCTTATTATGATTGAATATGACCATTTACATTTACATATATATACTTGTGTGCATGCAAATATATTGAAATCTCATGTATGCTTGTCTTGTTTGTGTATGCATATGATGTGATAAATATATCATGTATGAATCAGATAAAATCAAAATTGAAAAGGTTCTCAGGAAGAATAATTGCAAAGTTAATTTAATAGTTGAAACAAATGTTGAATGACAATGGATAACAACTAGCAGGACTAAAACTCAAATCATAATGTTGTATTGCCAGTTGAGTAAGAATGTCATGCCCACCAAAGTTTTCTAGTGTGGTAGTTCATCTTGTAGATATGATATATATATATATATATATATATATATATTGCCTTTATAGATTTGAGATGCTTAATGGTGTCATTGGGATGACAGTCTTCTTTTGGTGGATCCCTTTAATTGTCCTTCTACTAAAAGACTTTCCTGTCCCAAAAGTGTGCCAAACTTGGCACAAAATTGCACCACAAATAATGGGCAAGACTCTGTAAAGCTCAAATTTATGTTAAAAAAAAGATATGATCTTTCATATTAGAAAAATGAACATCGAGAAGTTTTAATGATTGCCATTGTTCCCTTAATATTAACCTAAATTAACTTATGTTTTTCAATATCAGAGCTCCAAATATTTGTGCAGTTATATGCACGACATGTTTATATATTCACATAGGAAGAAAAGTTTGATAGATCTGTAAGATTTGTTGGAAGTCCCAGGGAGGCAAGGATAGTATGCTTACTGATGTCATTTAACTCTACATAAGATAATCATGTGTATAAAATGATTCAGAATTCCAAAATCACAGGACAAAAAATGACTGCTTATTTCAGTTGCTTTACAAGCTCAACCCAGAACAGAGTATCATTTTATTTATTTAATTATTTTGTTGTAGTGTTCAGTTTTATCTCAGAGGCTTGACGACCCTTCTTAGTTCATCATCATGAATTCAGTATCGGCTCTCCACATGAAAACAAATGGGGAGCTCACCAGATCACAATCAGCCATTGAGTCGACAGTAAAAAGCAATTGTGAGGTTGAAGGTACAAGAAGCTGATGTTCTTTATCGTTGCTTTGTGTATGAACTTGTTATCTATAATTCTTGGTCTTTGTTAATCCTTTTTCCTTACTTTTCCAGCCAAGCAACGAGCAATATTGGTAGAGTGGTTAAATAGTATTCTCCCTAATCTGAATTTTCCAATTAAAGCTTCAGATGAGGAGTTGAGAGCCTGTTTAATTGATGGCAATTTTCTCTGTCAGATTTTGAAGAGGCTTAGACCTGTTTCTGTTAATGAGGTTTTTGAAATCTTGTGTCTGTCTGTTGCCATATTATGCTGTAAGATGCAAATTAGATGATTAGTTTGCTTATCGAATTTTCGTTCTTTTAGGTTGATTATTCTTATAATTCTTCAGAGTCAAGCTCAGAAAACGTTAGAAGGTTTCTGACAACTGTGGAAAAACTGGGGATACCCAGGTTTGAGATGTCAGACCTAGAGAAGGTATTGATTGTTAAAATGAACTGGTATTTCCTCTGAAAGAGTTGTATGCATATGGACATCCAATTGCTTAAATAATCTGCAAGATTAAAAATGCTCGAGTTTTGAATATTTTAATGTATCCTAGACAATATGATTGAATAAGTGGACATGGACAAATAGGCTCATAAATTTGCTTGTCCTTGCTTATTGATTTGCAGTCTATGTATATGGTTTTGCAAAGAGATACCCTTCTGTCTACTACTTTGTGCATTAAACTTCTGTTGATTTTTGCACCTTAGATATGTTTATTATCCTTTCCACCCCCGCCCCAATTTTTCTCTCTTTCTCAATATTCAGTTCTATATCTTGCAGGGTTCTATGAAGCCTGTTATTAACTGCCTTTTAACACTTAGAGCAGAATTTATTACTGGCGGAGATAATATTCCAATGACTAGTCCAATTACAATATCTGCAAGCCGTCAATGGGATGCTTCTTCCCGTGGTCCTCTTTCTCCATTATTTGGAGAAGAAAGGCGGAAGGTTTCCTCAGGGTCTCAATTTCAACGTGCTTTGCGCAGTCCAGTCATGTCAGGTATAAATGACATCCTGAAGTCTTCATACATAGATCTAAAGAAATGTTCATCTTAACTTGCTTACAAAATAATCCCAACTCAGAAATTTTTTATTCAAATTGAGCTACAAACACCATATGGACATTATATATATGGGAACCTCATTTGGGTATGTGTAAGATTTACTTTTATTTACTGCAATTGAAGCCATGGTACATTTTGAGCTGACTTTTTGATTTATTGCCCTTTGGTGTCATTGACATAAGAATTGACATAAGAGATGTCGTTTCTAGTCTATCTGTTTCTATTTCTATATATGGAAAGTTAAAAAATCATCATATAATAATCCAGAAATTGAAATAGAAAAGAAAAAAGGGAGGTTTGTGATGATTTTTCAATCTTTATACTAGGTAATCTAGTATCCTTATGCATGAAGATAATCAATTTGGTCATAATTTCTTTAATACCAAATATAAGCTAATGTGCTGATGAGTTTAATGTGTATTTCCTTTCAGTATAAATAGCTTAAATTTCTTGCTTTTTCATCTCTTACAGAACCATCAACTGCATTATTACATCATGCCGGACACAAGTTCCACGAGGTTTTTCAACTCAAACAAGGGTATTATGCGGATCTTCCTGCTGCAAAGATTTCGGAAATGATGAAATCAACTAATTTAGATGTAAGTTTTTGGTCTTCATTAATGGACCTTGAAATTATGTCTACAATTTTTATGTGTTTTTTCAATTTAATGCATTTCAGCATCTCTTGTTGCAGAATGCTCCAACTCAGTCACTTTTGAGTGTTGTGAATGGGATTCTGGGTGAGAGTGTTGAAAGAAAGAATGGAGAAATACCTTATGTAAGTTGTGGGAGGTCATAGGAATGAAAAATTGAAAGCATTACAACTTTTTGTCTGTAATTATGCATGGTGAAATCCTAAGCATATTTACATGCGTAGATATGACTATATTTGTTAAAAATAAACTCTGACATTAACTTAATTTCACAGCGTGTGGCGTGCCTGCTGAGGAAAGTTGTGCAGGAGATTGAACGGCGTATATCAACTCAAGCTGATCACTTAAGAACTGTAAAATTGGTTCTTGATTTCTTACTTCCTTTCAGCAGATTTCTCGTAGTTGTTTTTTACCAATTTCTTCATGGTTCTGTGCCTACAGCAAAACAATCTTTTTAAGGTTCGTGAGGAGAAATACCAATCGAGAATCAGAGTGCTTGAAGCCCTTGCATCTGGTACTGGAGAGGAAACCAAGGTATGGTAAACAATTAAAGACAATATACAAAAATTTCTTCTTGTTGGGATGTTTTTTACCTATCTTTTATTTATTAATTGACTTTATTTGTTGGACAGATAGTTATGAATCAGCTTCAGCAAATAAAGGTAAAGTTCAAAGACAAAATGCATGTTTACTGTTATAGACTTGTATCTTTAACCTACTTGATTTGGATAGTAACACATCTTCATTTAGCTTCATTTTTATTCATTAATCATTTGTTATTAAGAAGGCAGTCTTCAAGTCTCCAATGAGTTTGACTGCATATTAACAGATCAAAATGTGGATACTTTTTTGCTTACAGTCTACTTCTTACTAATTGACAGGGCTTGAACCGGCTGTTTTTTTTTTTTTAATTCCCCTTCAATTTACAAAATTAAATTTGCTGCTAGTCTTACAAAAGGGATAGGATATGAATATCAAACTTGCAAAGCAAACTAGATAACTAATTTCATGTGTTGCTTATATTTCACACTACCTTTGGTTTATGTCTTTTTTTGCACTGCAGACAGAGAAATCCAAACTAGAAGAAAAGAAGAAACTTGAAGATGAGGATGCGGTTATATTGACAAAAGGGATAGATCAAAAGAACCTTGAAATTTCAGCATTGAATCAAGAATTGCAAATGGCCAAAAAGACATATGAACTGAGTTGCTTGCAAATGGAAACAGAAGCTAAAGGTGCTAAAGCAGGTCTTGAGGAAAGAATAAAAGAGCTTGAGCTCCTCTTGACTGATTCAAGGAATAAAGTGAGAGAGCTTGAGGCAAACTCTGAGTCAAAGCACCAGAGATGGAGCAAGAAAGAGAACATCTATCAGGGCGTCTTGGATTTTCAGCTTGGTGCACTGCGGGTATGCTTTGAGTTGTCTTTCCTTTAAATTGTCTTGTTTAACATTATTCATTTTCCTAAATTTGGAAAATATCCAGGAATTGAGATTGTTCTCCGATTCCATTAAGCAAGAAATTTCAACAGCACGAAAGATCTATTTGGATGAATTTCATTCTCTAGGTAGGGTCGCTTATTAGGATTTTTCTGTCAAGTTTCTGTATATGAGATGGTAAGTTTCACCAGTTAACTTTAATCTTGTTCAGGTATAAAGCTTAAAGCATTAGCAGATTCAGCTGAAAATTATCATGCAGTTCTTGCTGAGAACAGGAGGTTATTTAACGAAGTTCAGGATTTGAAAGGTGCTAGTCATATCTTTGCTCTATTAGGTTTTATAGAGGTGAAGTTTTTTACTTTATTCTTGAATTTCCTTGTACAGGAAACATTAGAGTGTATTGTCGGATAAGGCCATTTTTGCCAGGACATACTAGAAACCAGACAAGCATAGAATATATCGGAGAAAGTGGAGAGTTGATTGTTGCGAATCCCTCCAAACCAGGAAAAGATGGGCAACGAATGTTTAAGTTTAATAAGGTCTTTGGTCCAGCTGCTACTCAAGGTGTTTATATATTTCTAAATTGGTGGTTGTGTGAATACCTTTTGACTGGTTTATAGTCCTTATACATGATTCGACAACCGTTCTTTCAATTACTGTGAAATTTGATTATTGGATAAAAACGTTGCAATATCTAAATCCTATACCCTTTTCAATATTGGCAGCGGAGGTATTCTCAGATACCCAACCCTTGATACGATCTGTACTTGATGGATATAATGTCTGTATATTTGCTTATGGTCAAACAGGTTCAGGAAAAACCTACACAATGGTAAGAACACCCTTTATACCTTAACTTTTCTAATATATATGATGATTTTTACGAAGATACTAATGCAATTTGTTCTCCATCTTCACTCTTCAGAGTGGTCCTGCTGGAGCATGTGAAGAAGATTGGGGAGTTAACTATCGAGCTCTAAATGATCTTTTCAATATCTCTCAAAGTAGAAGAAGCTCCATTATGTATGAAGTTGCAGTACAAATGGTTGAAATATATAATGAACAAGTGCGCGATTTACTATCAACTGATGGCTCTCAAAAGAGATATCCTTTTTCACCGGCTAAATGTCTTTTACTTATTATATTATGTGGGATATAGTTATAATTGGGTTGTTAACTCTTTTCACCTCATGCAAATTTGTTTTCCCTTTTTTCAACAAGACCATGACATTGCTCTGTAAAGAACTTACAATTTGGTTACTTCCACTTTTGAGTTCTTTTTTTTTTCTTTTTTCAATTAGTTTTATGCTTGATAGTGTGTCTGTCTTTCTAATTTAAGTTGGCTTTGCATCACTTCCTATTTCTTGTGTCATTTATTTGAATGAAGCCATATTGTGATCTTGAATTTGGCTCAACTTTTTGTTTCCTTGATTTGCACACACTTGGGATCATGTCCACCTCTCCACGCAATGGGTTAGCTGTGCCCGATGCTAGCATGCACTCCGTGACATCGACAGCAGATGTTTTGGAACTGATGGATATTGGACTAAAGAATAGAGCTGTTGGGGCCACTGCCCTGAACGAAAGAAGTAGCCGTTCCCACAGGTTCTTAAATAATCTTATAAAACATCATTCTCCATAAAAAAAATATTTTGAGGTGTAATGTGGTTTAATTTAGATTGTGTGCTCAGTGTTGTTACTATTCATGTGCGTGGGAAGGACTTGAAGACTGGCATTCCTTTATATGGCAATCTTCATTTGGTAGATCTTGCGGGAAGTGAAAGAGTAGATCGGTCCGAGGTGACTGGAGAAAGGCTTAAGGAAGCACAACATATAAACAAATCATTATCGGCACTTGGAGATGTTATCTTTGCTCTAGCACAAAAGAGTCCTCATGTACCATACAGAAATAGCAAGCTCACTCAAGTCCTTCAAAGTTCTCTGGGTATTTTTTTGTTAGTTATTTTTTTTAGTTTACTTGTTCTAAGGTCGTTACCGGTACTTGTGCGATGGTGTAAACTAACTTGATATCTGGAGATATGCTTCTATTCAAATTCATTTAATATATGTTTTCTGGTTTATGTATTACAGGAGGTCAAGCAAAGACTCTTATGTTTGTGCAGCTCAATCCTGATGCAAATTCGTATTCCGAGTCTTTGAGTACCTTGAAGTTTGCAGAGAGGGTCTCTGGAGTTGAGCTAGGTGCTGCACGGAGCAGCAAAGAGGGCAGGGATGTTAGGGAATTAATGGAGCAGGTTGAGCTTTTCTTCTCTCTTTCATTCATATGCTCTCTCACTTCATTGGAATAATTAACGAATCTCAAGTAGTCTTGCATAAGATCTTTGGTTATCTGCCGTTCGAAGGTTTGTAAAACATTTGCAGCTAAGACCTATGAATGTTCATAGAATTTTGTTATGTTTGAGTTTGTGGAATTCGCTCTAGAAAAATAATTCAATGAGTATCATAGTGAGTACAAATAGTTTTATTGTTATGTTTGAGTTTGTGGAATTCGCTCTAGAAAAATAATTCAATGAGTATCATAGTGAGTATGAATAGTTTTAAACTCTGATTTCATTGCATGTCAACTAACCAGAACAGACAGGGATTTTCCAACATGTAGTAGTCTTGTACTTAATTGCATTTTATGACAATAGTTTTCAGTTCTCTTTGTCCTGTAAGAACAAATTATCACAGTTTGACCTTCTGTTGGCTGAAAAATAAAAAGGTCAAATTAGGGATTTTGGAGTGATTTCATAGAATATAAACATCTGCCTGTTTAACAAGTTTCTACTGCAGTTGTTTTTTGTTAATTCGAGTCTTGGTTGTTTGGTGCCATATATTTGTGGGACAAATAAGATTTTGAAGACGGAATTGAGTAGCAGGACTTTAAGTGAGGGAATGGGGCTGCCCTGTGAGGGGAGACCTGTTCCCGAACTGTTCTCAGCCTTGAAAGATGAGGGAAGTAGCCTTTGGGAACCTGATACAAGATTTATTTATATCCCAGTTAACAATAACATCATCATTTTGTATTTAGTGGCAGTTCCAGCGGTTCAACAATTATTTGATTTTCTTGTATTTCAATCACAAGAAAATTTGTTTAGTGTAGCAACACGCTCGCCAGAATAATGCATCAATCAGACTTGCGTTCTCTTTTTATGTCCTTTTGGGGGCCCATTTATGTTATAAGATTAATTACTATGATTTTTTCAGCCAAATACAAGGGAACAAATGGTGGTTATCATATTTTTTAGTAGAATATATTGGAATTTTATGCTTGTGTCCTGCATTATTCCCTTCTAAATTTTTTATCCATGCAGGTGGCATCTCTAAAAGACACAATTGCCAAAAAGGACGATGAGATTGAGCGTTTGCAATTACTTAAAGATCTAAAAAGCGTATATCCCGGTGTCAATAGTGAGAAGCGTGGGCAAACTCATTGAGGTATGGATCTCCCTCTCCAACCAGAAACTCTGTAGGTGGGACTCCTAAACAAAGCCCAAAGCCATCCAGTGGGAAAGGCTTTGAAAATACTGACTACTGAGAAAGCAGTATCAGATCATTATAGCTATTCGCACTTCAGTGTGATAAGCAGTCTGAAGCGTTTAAAGTAACAAAATGAATTTTCTCTGGTAATCAAAAGTTGCCAGAGAGAACTTACCTTAGATTATTCATGTAGATGACAAGATCCTGGGATGTGAAGATGCATACATATTATGAGTGATGATCTGATTGTAGTCTTTCTGTGGGAACAGAACCTGATGGCTCTGCAGAAGGTACTCTTCATCATGAAGGAACGAAATTGTCAGATAATTTGGAAATGTGAGTTTTGCATTTTTACAGTTTCCAGTGCTTCCCTTGAGGTTTCCGCATATTAATGTGTGCACACATGTTTACAGATGGAAATATCCTTGAACATTTAGTTCCCTTACTTCCATATATTAGGAACACTCAAGCTGAAGTTTTTGTTAATCATACTGCAACTTTATCATATGGATTGATAATCAAGAACAGATTGCAGTTTCATAATTTTTTTTCCAAGTAATTAAGTTCTAGTCGATTTTATCTATAGCACTATCCGCTTTCTGGCCCCTTCTTTTTAGCCCAAAACGATTTAAAGAGGATATCCCTCCTAATTGGTGTTCTGAAAGTCAAAACTATTGTATATCTCTGTAAGGACTTTGCAATAAATAGACATGCATGCAAAGTTGCAAGTTTAGAATTGCACACACATGGTCATAAGAAATGAGAGAAGACAGAATTTACACTAGATGATGTTTGGATTGAGTGCTCAAGCTCTTCATTGGGTTTGTTATCGTTATCCATAGCTTTTTTGTTTGAATTTGGCAGTGCAAATATAAATAAGTGCATCATACACCTGCTAATGAAAAAAATTGAACACTGATTTCTGTAACTTCAAACCTAATTTTTGCAGATCTAAACCAGTGTTGAAAAATTGCTAACACCTGAGTTAAATTGTCAATTTCATTGTCCAAAGAGTCATTGAGTGTTGACAAGTATGTGAAAATAAATTTGCCCAAATTATTTGCTGTCCTCCCAAGTAAACATAATAAGCAAAACATATGTTTACATAGAAATTTTCCGAATGAACCAATTAACCTTCTCTGCAACTGCTATTTTCAGGTATAAAAAAGACTGTAAATGAAAGCTCTACTTTACTCAAGCTTCCCAGGTGGTTGCAGTGAATTATACCACATTTATTTATATATAAATTCATTCATTTGTTCATTTAGTTAGCCGATTTTGTGGTGCTAGTTTTGCAAATGGAATTCTTTTTAGGTTTGAGCTTGTAATACTGATGTTTTCTTTTTGTCAGAAATTGTAATTTAGGTCGTTATATTGAAATAACTATATGTGTAAATATTCCAATGTCATTGAATTTTCTCGAGTAAAGTAGCTTCTATCCAACTCATCTGTACAGTTTTCATTTCAAAGTTTCAGTGCATTGACGATGATAAGGAAATTTTTGTGGAAAATTTGTTGATTTCAACAAGATATAAATAGTGGTTATATGTAATATCAATTCTATTTTCTACAGCTGCATTCTGTCTTGTTGAAGTTTGTTGCTTTGTGGGCAGAAGTGATGGGTGTGTGGATAGGCATTAATTTAAGACGTGAGAAATTATGGGAGAGCCCGAACCAGAACCAGAAGGCATGCCAATTGCCACAGTTCATAATACCTATCTAAGCCTTGGCATGCATGCTTAGTATAATTTGTGATATAAATGCACAGCTAGATTTCGATCACAAACTCCTCCTCTTATGGACAATTGAATTAGAACTTGATACAAAAGAACTTGATGGAACACTTGATAATTGATGACATTACACAAAACTTGATCCTCATCCCTCCCAATAATTTCCTACATTTCCTTCTTCAAAATTACAGAAAACCAGAAGCAAAATGAAAACCGAAAAATATATTTTTCTTTTTTAAAAAAGAAAAAAATTGGCAAACCATTCTTACAAGTGGGCACTTATATATCATCCCATAACCTGCAACAAGTTATGGTTCTTCAGGCTTCCATTGTTCTCTTCCTTCTTTTCACTATTTGTTACATAAAAATCTTTGATAAAATTATTGAATATTCCACATCCCTCCAAGGGCCCAAAAATAATTTAAAATTATACTCTAGATAGGTTATCAATTTGTGGGTAGACTCAAAATTGAAATGATGGGCTATTATCTGCCATTGCACTATCACTTCCTTCCCTTCACAGGATAACATTTTCTGCCAATGATCCTCCAAACCCTACTTGATCAAATTCCAACAGTAGAGTAATATATAAATTGATGAAGGAGTGTAGCAAGGATTCTTCAGAAGAAGATTTTATTTTAGAACAAGTAACAAAAAACATGGCATCCAATGTGATTTCAACTGCTAGTGTTGCCACCGCAGCTGCTGAAGCGGCATGGTGGCACCATTCACCGGCCTCAAGCCCACCGCAGCTTTCCCTGTCACCCGGAAAAGCAACGCTGACTTGGACTCACTGCCAAGCAACGGCAGCAGAGTTCAGTGCATGCAGGTTTGGCCGCCAATTGGGAAGAACAAGTTCGAAACTCTCTCATATCTTCCTCCACTTAACAGGGAACAATTGGCTAAGGAAGTAGAATACCTTCTCCGCATGGGATGGATTCCTTGCTTGGAATTCGAGTTGAAGATAACATAAAATTCCTGAGAGATTTGATTTACTTGGCGCTTGCTTATTGCATTGAATGCATTAATTATTGTATTTTACTTGCAGGATGGATTCGTGTACCGTGAAAACTCAAGTCTCCGGGATACTACGACGGCAGGTGCTGGACAATATGAAAACTGCCGATGTTCAGATGCACAGACGCCGTGCAAATTTTGAACGAGCTCGACGAAGCCATACCCTAATGCCTTTATCAGAATCATCGGATTCGACAACGTTCGTCAAGTGCAATGCATTAGTTTCATTGCCTACAACGCTGCTGGTTTCTAAGTTGA
The DNA here is from genome assembly GCA_035584115.1 of Cedrela odorata. Taxonomy (NCBI): domain Eukaryota; kingdom Viridiplantae; phylum Streptophyta; class Magnoliopsida; order Sapindales; family Meliaceae; genus Cedrela; species Cedrela odorata. Next base: position 25,630 of record JAXCLQ010071343.1, read on the forward strand.
TTGATGCAATTTGTTGACATGATTTCTTCAATTTGTTGAGACTCGTTGATTTTTTTCTGAAAGTGTGAAGAGTTGGGAATAAAATTATAACGTTGCTTGAATGTTTTTCATCAATTAATTTGTGGGATGGCTATAATGATTTATCCGTATTCATTTTAATTTATAATCATACACGTTAAAAGAAGTATTAATACCACTTTGTAATTGAACTATTAATTTCTTTATTTAAAATCATAAGATAAATTAATCATATAAAATACTTTTAAACTTTATGATAAACTCCTAAACCTAAATCTTTCAAAGGTTAGATTTGAGGAATTTAAGTAATTGATAAAACCTTAAATGAATAAATTGTTTAAAATAAGCCACCATGAAAAATGACATGTAAATAATATGTTACATGATTAGCATCCGTAACATTATTGTTTCAATTGAAGTTTTAATGGGAGTTTTTTAGAAATAATCCTAATGTTTCAAAAAAAAAAAAATTTTGTCTCTCTTTTGTAAAACTGGTCGGTTAGATCCTTGACATTCTAATCAATATTAAAAAAAAAAAAAAAAAGACTGAACAACAATTAACGTTCATTAGCCTTTAACATTAAAATAGAGTTTAAAACATATATTTTATAATAAATATTTAAAATAATCCGAAAAAATTTTGAGTACAAGAGACAACTTGATATCCCAATTTTTCAGTTCTTACTACTAAGTTATATGTTCTTTTTTTACTCTTTAACGAAATAAGAAGAAATAGACTATATATATATATATGTGTGTGTGTATATATATATATATATATATGTTAAATATAAAAGGGGTAACATTTGATTATTTTAGGATATCCAGAATAAATTTAATTATTGTATAATTAAATGGGTATGAGTAATTACAACTATCATTTTGAAACTATACTTTGGAACCAATTCAAAATCATTATGTTTATGCAGCAAAAATCCTCTTGTGGACTTAATGCACCCACAATAATTCTTTTTTTTTTTTTTTCTTCTTATGGACTTAGTGCACCCACAACGATTCTTTTCTTTTCTTCTCTTTACATTACTGATTGTTTAACCCGCAGTCATAACAAAATTCTTGGAGTAAAAATCGGTTGTCTAGTGAAAACCTTATAATACTTTAAGTCAGAATTTTACTTTTTTAATGTGAGGGAGGAAAACCAAAAACATATATGCTTGAAATCTTCGAGTTTCAATAATCATACATGTTACTCTTGGTCCCTTTTTATAGGCGTTATGTCTCTCAAATATAGTATAATTCTATAGAATATAGAAACAAGTATTTCGTTATGCGAGAATTCATAAAGGATATCAGTTCGAGATGTCAACCCGAAGTTTTCAACTCGACTTTCGTGCAAACCCGAGACCTTTTAATTGCCCTCGAGAGGTCTCAGTTCTTGTTAAAATTAAGGTCTTCGCTGTTATTTGGATAACTCTTCTTAGACGATTTTGAGTTTTGGAATACTACTTATTCATATATACAAGATTATTATGAGTTTGTGACCTATTGGGTTTCGCATGTACTCTAGGCCATGTATCCAACACATTATATTAAAAAATTATCTCTTGTACATTCTTTACGGATAATGTGTAAATGATTGATAAATATTATAAATCAATTAATGTTTTAATATTAGAAGAATAACATAGATTATACTTTTTTAAATAGTTTTATTTGAGGATTTTTCATAATGAAATTAATGTTATGCAATCCATCAGAATTTTATTATTAAAATTATAAGCAGAAGCATTTTGTCATGAGTTCTAATTATAATCTTACCTTTAACTTTATTTATTAAGCAAATTATTTATCACCTCAAATTAAATTAATAATCATAAATTATTCATTTAGAAATAGAATTATGGTATATTTAGAACATAAGACTTGTTTAAAATTAAATAAATAATAACAATCTATTTTATAACGTGAAAACAAATTTATAAATTAGTAGCAAAAAAGTAATTACACTTATAATTTATTCTAATTAATTGTTTTTTTAATTACCAATGAATGAAGCCCCTTTATTTTATTTTCTTCATGACTCTTTTCTATAGGTTTAGAATCTTAAAATCTTGATTAGAAGTAATTAAAATTATTAAGTACATATGAATCTTAGTCATTAAAATTACTTAATGAGAGATTAATGGTCTATAATTTTCTCAACATTCTTTATTTTATATATATATATATATATTAAAAAAATAAAAAAAAAATGAACACTATATTGTGGGCCTTAATTGTTAATACGAATTGAGTTGAAAATAATGATTGAATTGACAGAATTGATGAAAATAATAACTGAATTTTTTATATTAAAATTAAAGGTCATATGAACAAAACAAAATTATTTAAACATATACTATGAGCCAAGAAATTATTGTTTTCAATAATTTTTTTCATAGTTTATACATATATTATAATCAATATATAATTTCAATCATTTTTATTACTATCATTATTTATTTTTCTACTTTCCCTTATCACAATACATTTTCATTGATTAATAAATTTTAAAATTATTTTTTTCTAATATTCTAATATAATATATATATATATTATTAAAATTAAATAAATTTTAGTAGAATATGAAAAATATGGCAGAAAACGATGCTTGTAGAAAAATATACAAAAATAAACCTTTAAAATAAAAAGTTATAATTGATTTTTTTTTTCATGCATACTGAAAAGGTAATGAATTGTGTGTGTGAGGGATAGTATTTTCATAAACTTTGTGATTAACAAGAACAAAATTGATAACATATGTGTATAGAGGGCATAAGACTTTTGTGAAATTTAAAAATAATTATTAATGAACCCAATTAAAACAGAGCTTATCCACCAATCAATCACAGGGCACACATGTTAATGTTGTTAAATGATCCTTTGGTTCACTATGCAAGCACCCTGTATTGGTTGATACATGTTTATTTTTGAATTGGGTAGAATCATAAATGTGTTCTTTGTTAGTTTTGCTGAGTTTAAAGGCAGCCAAAACAATCCAACCAACAACCAGGAAATTATTGCCAAACGTTCATAATTTTCCAGTTGAATTAATATTTCTACACAATAAAAAATGTAAAATACCTTCAACTTCAATTGAACAACACACGCGGGAGAATTTATGTACAGTACTTGTCATTATTTTTTAAGATGGCAGCTAGCACGGCTTACGGGAAAGCTCAGCTCGGAGTCAGAGCTTAGTCAGCATGAAGAGCTTGCAACCACTAACAAAAAGCAACCAAAATTCAACTTATCACATCATTCAGCATTTCACTTTTCATCAATAATTGTACACACTGACTTGTCACTTTTTCAGCCTTCTTCAGCTTCAGGACCCGACTAGGGTTGCACGTTTAAAAAAAAGGGGTGTATGTAGGTTAGCGGTCCCCACTCTTTTTAACCTCTCTTTGCCTAAACCGCTCCGGTTCGGAAAAAATTAGGAATGAGAGATTTTGGTCACGTAACTCATCTCCGTTCTTAATTTTTTTTATTTATATATTTTATTAAAAATTTTAAATAAATATAATATTTTATTATAAATTTAAAATAATTAAAATTTTAAATAATAAAAATATTTTTTAAAAAATAGAAAAATAAAAAATAGGATGAGTGAGGTCCATTCCATTTCCATTCTCATTCTTATTTCTATTCTTATTTTAATTTGGGATTCTTATATCTACCCTTTTTTTTATTTTTTTCTAAAATTTTTTTCCTAAACGATGTTAAAAGAGTGAAAAAATGAAGTCCTAATATAAAATGTCCAACTCTAAACCCAATCCATATCTATTTTTACCAACAAAACAAACAATGCCCCGATTTGTCAGTCTCCAGGCAAGATACTAATACAATGACATTATTTTGTAGAGATATTGATATAAATACAATTACAAACACCCGAGTATTTTGCCCACTAGGGATTTGGCCTAAACATTTTGATTTGCTTATAATAAAATTAATCCCAATAATACAAAACTTAAAACTTATTAACTTACAATTCCAAAGTTCAAATTTTTTAAGTTACAATTTCACTTTCCATGAACAATCCGACAAGTAGAATAGAGTAGCCAAACCCAAGAAACTGTTGTTTGCTTTGCCTTTGGCTTTACCGTTTGTGTTTCAACGAATCAAAAAGAAATACAATTAGAATACTGAGATGATAAAGACAACCAGGTCCCTACGGACGTAGATATATCAGCAGGTAAGAGAAGAAACTGCAGCATCCAACTCCAACACAAAATTGATAATTTAATCAATCAAAAGATTTCATTCATCTCTTATTATTCCTCCAAATTACAATTACAAAGAGGAGGATTTAGAGTGACAAACTAGGAATTGACATTACAGATTCTCCACAAAACCTCCCAAAAGTTTCCAACATCTCTCTCTCAAGTCTCAACCTTCTCTATGTACACAAAAACTTGACAAAGGAAAGAGAGTATTTTTGCCTCTCTTTACCCTTTTATTCTTCAAAATTAACTTCTCATAATAGCCCTTTCATTACATGCACAATATATTATGAGAGCAACACCAAACACAAAAAGACTCAAGCAAAATACCACCACCATTGACTTGTATATACAATAATAGTATTAACTACTACCATTTAGTTCCTTCTCCTCCTCCTCCTCATATTAAAATTTGCTACAAAATGCAATTTCTGGGCTTGGTATGTGAAGTTCTCACGGTTAAGCTACCGCAGAGATACTGCAATTGCGGCTATCTCTACTGAGACAATCAAACCCTTCAACCCTTACTGCAGCTGGCTTCTGCCCAAACTTCATCCTAACACATCCTCCTCCCATCCTCGCGGATGGAGATGGCGGTGCTGGAGAGAGCTGGGCAAGCTTCTCCTTGCCGAATTGGGCATCCTGGATTAGAGGATTTGAAGATCTACTAGGTGGTGATCCGCAGAAATATGGCGGCGATGAAGCCACCTGGATACCTGATTTCTCTGCACCATAACCTCCTCCCTGCAAATATCAACAGAAGGACACAAGGTTCATTAAAGTTCAATAGAAAAATTATAAACTAGAACCAATTGATGAATTAATCAATTCATCACACGTACTAGTAAATCACTCTAAAAATCACTTAACAATAATTTACTGTTCACTTAAAAGATGGACAATATTTAAGTTTTTTAACGTATTGAAAATCAAAACAGGATTTATATTCTTAAAATGGAATAAAAATACAAAGATCTGCACATTAGAGTTCATAAAGGCTATCAAATTACAATTTGGAATTTTTTCAAAGAGTCGATAAATGAAAAAGTAATTCAACCAACAAAATTTCAGAGAGCAAGAGAAAAAAAATGGAACCTTGGTGAGAATTAAATCCAGAAGTTCAGCCCCAGCTTTCGAATCTCCAATCTCACTTTGCTGACTGGTATTATAGCACAAAAAGATTAGTATAAACTTGTAAAACAGGTTATAAGAAAAATTAAAAGAAAAATCTAAAATTGACAAGGAAAAAATACATACTTTGCAGACCATCTTAACGATCTAATGGGATCGTTAATTGACGGATTTAACAGGCCTAATCTTCGAGGTTTAGGGCAAATCATTGAATCCAACCTCCTCTCTTCCTCATATCCTCCTCCCATGGAATTCTTCTGCTGATATGCGTACTGGTTCATTTTCTCTTTCAACAATCAAACACCAGAACGCCGTCGTCTAAACACCCGCACAAAACCAAAAAAAAAAATTCAGCTCAAAGAAAAAAGAAACCAGACATGAACCAAACTAAGATATAAGACAGTTGATGAGATAACACGAGTTAACTTTATTATTAACAGAAAAGTCAAGATTTTTTCTTTATAAAATCAAATAATAGAGAAAACCCAGAAAAATAAATCTTTATTATGTCTGTTTCCGTTCTGTTCTGAAGGTTTCTCGGGAACCAAACAGAACGACAACAAAAAAACTTCTCACTTACATATCAGATCTAACCATAAAATCAGAGAAAGAGAGGGATTTGACCTTGGATGCCTCCAAAGAGGAGGAGGAATTCAAGGAGGAAAAATAGATAACTTTTAGAACAAATCTTGATGCAGAGATTTTCGTGGTAGAGAGGAAGAGAAAGAAAAGAGAGAGAGAGAGAGAGAGAGATAAGGAACTGCGTTGGCTTTAACTTTAGAGACTGATGACTCACAGCGCTAATTCCAGTTGTATGAATGTGGTAAACTTCGATCTGTTTTCAGTACGGTCGGCGTTTTGAACCGTTGGATGAGATTACTAACGTTGACTGACATATAACAAAAAGCGTGTGCATTAGATGCTCTGCATCTGCTGACGTCAACTTTATTCGCTGTTGTGTAGATAAGATTTTATCCACGTGATGGGTCCTTTATAACACCGTTAAATAGTTATATATATATATATATATATATATTTTAATTTGACATGTTATATATTAACGAGAAAGTCTATAATTTGTCACTACATTAATACGGTCCATTTATTTATTTAATTAATTATACATTGTCATGTAAGGATTAGTATTAATACATGACCTTAATATAAAAGTACAAACAATAAAACCTTATACGTGAACCATGAATAACAACGTCAAACATTGAGATTTTATTGAAGAAGACAATTTTTTTAAAAAAATTATAATTCTTTATAGTTTTCAGTTGGTTCCAAGTTGGTCAGTTGCGTGTGTAATTTAGACAAGGAGTTTCCTAAATTAGCTTTTTATTTCCATAAGTCCTAATTCCACCGCACTCATGCACATAAATTATGAAAAATCCCCCGCCAAATTTGGTATGGGTGAAAATCAATACATAACCACTTACATCCGGAACAAATGATTAAATCAATTAAATTATTATTATTATTATTATTATTATTATCAAAAACACAAACACTAACACATGTAAAATATTTTATGTGTCAGCAATGTAAGATAAAATATAGGCTAATTTTAAATTTACTAAGAAGAGATAAATACTCAACATGTGATAAATAATATTAAAATTAATCTAATTTTTTATTCTTAATAAAAACTTTTAAAATTTATATGTTGTAAACTCACGTGTTACATAAAAATAAGACAACACAAATAAGTAAATTTACAATTATTTTCATGTTAAATAAATAATAAGTTGATTAATTTTAATTTTAAGAGGAATAAGATATATAACACTTGGCTATATTATTTTGATATTTAATATTTAATAATTTTATTTTATAATAATTATAATTTTAAATTGATAATAACTTAATTTTAAACATGTTCCAAATCAATTAGAATCATACATACATTAAGTCATCGTGGAGGAGACTAGCAAAGCAATTAAGTGTAAGAAAAGAAATCTTAATTGATATTGATGTAACATGAAAGCATTTGACAGTTGTTTGTTGAATGCTGATGGGGTAATAATAACAATTGATTTGATTGTGTTTCCTTCTCTTATAACATCACCATTACGCATTTAAGAGATGGGATTCATGTAAAAAGTTTTATGTTCCCTATAAATCATGTCATTTCAACATCAATAAAAATATACACACTTGACACTACGTACCAATTTATCAATATTCATTCAATCTCGTATTATATAACGTTTATATAGTTTCGTTTAAATTAGAGGTGATAAATGGGTTGAATGAGCAAGACTCCAATGTCATATCAAATATAATGAGTTAGTATGATATATATAAATTTATATAATATTAAATTATAATTATATATATATATATTTTTAATAAAGTAGCATGTAAACAATTTTTTTAATAATTAGCATGTAAACAGACATATATATAATTAATTTTATTAGAAATATTTAAAAATTAAAAAAAAAAAAAAAAAAAAAAGTTCAAGTACCGTATGACATGTCATATAATGCCAATATCCTTAAATTTTACTAATAGTTGATACAATACAATACATTTATTATTTCTCAGTATTATTAATAGTTGTGGTGATTTTTTTTTTATTAATATTATAATTTCATTTTTAAATTTCTATCTTATTTTATAAGTGCATAATAGTTAAAGTATACGTCCACTTTTATTTGATAATTACTCATTTTACTCATATTTGGTAATTAATAATTTTATTTTTCAAAAATCACAACACATCAATTCTAAAAATACTTTTAATTGCATATTTAAAATAAAAAAATAATTTTGAAACTCTTTAGACCTTATAATTATGATAAATGAATGATTGTAAAAATATGTTATGTTTAGTGATTAAAAAATATATTTAAGTATTTTATTAAACACACAAATTAAGATTAAGGTAGATTAATAGTTGTAATTTAAAAACTAATTTTGACTTTGAAAATTAAAATAGTTGTGAAATACATAAACAAAAAAAAAAAAAATAACACATAATAATCGAGTAACTGACATTATTTTCAAAACGAATGAAAGAATTTCTTAGATATGACGTAAAATAAATTTTATTTTATCTTTGATTATATATTTTTCTATAAAAATATCCTTATTTTAGTAGTATATGAATAAGGTTGTTTTGAAATTATATTTGATATTATAAAAAAAAAAAAACTTTATAAACAAATTAAAAGTAAAAATTATAGTGAAATAGCAATAAAGCAAGAAGGGAGCTCATGCTTTTACTTAATTGTAAATTGTTTAATGAGAAGAGCATATATGGACTATGGCTCCACTACAAACAAACAAACACTGAATTTGCAAGTGGAGACATGTAAATAAATGTGGACCCATAAAAATAAATTCTTTAAATTTATTTATTTATTTTTGTTGCTGGCTTGGCTCTGACAGATTCCTCCATAAGTAGCCACAGCAGTGAGCCCACACGGCCTTTTCTGTTTTAGATGTTGCTTTTGTATTTAAAGAATCAAAACTCGGATATTCCCTACAGCTTGAACCCTAACATTTGGCTTTATATAATTTGGATTTGTTTTACTACTTTTATTTTATTTTTTTTAAATTCTTTTTTATAAATATAATACAAAATATAAATAAAAAATCTATCTTAAACTCAAATTTTAGAGATGATAAATGAGTTAAGCGGGTTCAATGAAGTAACGGGTCTAAAGATTTTAGACTTGTTATGAGTCAAATTTTTTATTTAAATAAATTAAATCAGCACAATTTTAAATTGACCTAGATGAACAATATTATAAACTGATCTAGACTCAAATTTATAAAAGTCTAAATAATTTAATTAAAATATTTATTTTTAAAAAATAACAATACAGATTATAATAATTGACTAAATTTAGTGACGTTTATATTATTTTAATAACTTAAAATTACTTAAAAACATTAAAATGTGTTATAAATTTTATAATTGAAATTATAAATTTAACTCGTTGATTATATAACTCAAAAAAAAAATAAAATTTAACTACATCTTATCTCCAAATTTAATATATAAAATTGTCGTACTTCTAATAATATTTTATTTTGTAACGTAGTATTTATTTTTTTTTCTAAACAGTCAGTTTTAATGACAAATAGAGAGCGTGCCATAGACGTGTCTATAAAGGGCGTGGTAATTTCGTAAAGGCGAGGGAGCGGCATGGACCACCAGGGTAGGTTATTGCTTGAGTGAAACGAGAATATAAAGTAACTGACTGATGTTGTTTTTTATGATGACGGACAAATCATTCTCGTACACTAGGCGCTCTTGTTTCCACACAGAATGCGGATCTTGCTTTTGTAGTGGGAGAGTATCGGTCATTGACGTAACGTAACCTAAAAAAAGAAATCGTATTAGTAGTAATGGGAAATGACGCTAAATTAAACTATAAAATTTGAAAAATAGCCCCAAGTTATGACGTCTAACAAGTCAATCCTCACCTCTTAGTGGGCGGATCTTTGAATTGGCCATTCTATCGTTGGGCTATAATCAAGCTCAGCCCATTAAAAAAAAAAAAGAAAAAGAAAATCAGCTTCTTTGTTTATTTGTTTATTTATTTATATTTAGTCAAATTTACTAATTATAAAAAAGAATTTATGTCAATTCACTTACATCTCCTGGGTTCTAATTTATTTTCAAAATGGTTAAATTATCTATAATATAAAGTAATGTGGTCAATTTTATTGCAACGTCTTTATAGGGGGGTAGTGTGTTACCAAGTGGGTTAGATAAATAACTTTTCTTATGAAATTCATTATGGTATTATTACATTTTAATTTTATCTTTCAAAACAACATAAAATTGTATTTGCACATTTTCAATAATCATTTTGCTTTATATAAATAAATCACATGACAATGACGAATAGACTTGGTGTACTAATAACATGATGAGCATCTCAATTTTGATTGGTCTAGTGGAACAAATTGATGGATGAATATATTTGATTGGATTTTATAGTTACAAAGGCAATGTCACTGAAGATAAATGAAAGCATATAATCACAGAATTGCCGCAATCCGTGGCTATAAGGATTGATGCAGTATGGTTTCTTTAGCTTCATATACAGTGATTAGCAATAATAGCATACAAAGTTTTCGGTTGGAATTCTTCAGAAGCTCTCACTGTCTGTGACATGATTGGGTGATTGGATTTGGTGGGTCTATCAGTGAACCATTAAGTATTTGATTGGCAACCCATTGATTTGCGGCCTGAGTATAGTGTGTACCATCCCAGCTAATAAAAATTGAAGGCTCTTCATAAGCAGCCCCATACACTTTCTTGCCATCGATATTGGTATTGACTCCACGCCCTACTTGATTCAGGATCCCACAACATTGCTTCCATGGATCACCAAATCCTGCAAAACAAGTATATTGAAAAGATTAACATTTTGGTATTAACCATACGAGTATCTAAATTTTTGCATTGCTGATCAACTCATATTTTGCAGCATAGCTATCCACGTAAGTTATGGCAGCTTCTGGGAGCTCTGACCTCAGTCTAATCACTCTTTCTTTAAGCTGCTTCTTGAACTCGACAGCCTTATCATTTTAAGATTTGACACAACCATGTTTATCAACATTGCCCGGTATTGAATTAAGATTTTGGACAACATAAAGAGGCAAACAACCACATGTCCCCGTGTAATGTATCCAGAATGCCCTCCCTCATTGTCGATATATATTCTGAAGGTGAAATACAAATGGTTCGTTAATTACAGATGTTCTATGCTATGTTATGCAAGAAACAAATTTGTTGATACTTACTTGAACAGAAGCTAGCCAGTTAATCATGTCCAATATACCTAAGGCTCATAGGAGCAACAGGCTCCAAACGTATGAGGAAACCACCAGTGTTCCAAGACCAAATTTCGCCTGAGAAGGGCTGTTTGAAATTAAAGGCATGAAGTTTCTTCAGAAGCCTAGGCTTAAGCGAATAAGGAAGTATTGGGTCGGTATTTCAAATTAGTATAAAGGTTTCGGTCACAGCTTACAAGGGTCTTGGTTAGCTTATAAAGGTCTCAAATGGACAAAACCTGAATTGATCTCGGATGAATAGAGAAGTTTCAAATAGAGATCCCCAAAACTTCTCAACACTTATAAATTTGTGAATGATTCATTTTCTTCTTATATCTTTCCCAAATTATTCTCTAATAAGGATTCTTGTCTATTAAGATTTCTTATATAAAAAGAATCTATAAGCTTCATATAAAAAGCACACGATTCCATAAAATTTAGAAGTTGATGCTTAACCTATAGAAATTCCATGATCCTTGTTCGGCAAGATACTTATTTCCAGATTCTATAGGAATTCTACCATAATTGGGAGATGTTAACATCAAAAGAGACTTATTAATAGCAGGTAGGGGGACTAAAAATTTTGGCAAAAAAGAACCATAATTCTCCTAAGATTTTTATAAAGTAAACCCTAACTTAAGCATAGGAGGGTTTTCGCCGAACAACCGACTTTTACCTTTGAAGTTACATTGTGGTTGCAGGTTAGAAAAACGTCAAAGGAGGAAGAAGATAGTTGCTAGTGCGTAGAATCAATAGGAGGGATTTTTACTGTATCAATATCTGGCACCCACTGTGGGGAACTGAACAAAAAGTCAATAATTACCGTGAAAGAAGAAAATTATGGTTACTTCGCGAACATACGTTACTAGAAATAAGGCAACGACTAGGGGGAATCCGCACGATAATATTATGGAGGAGAATACGGCTGTTAATCAGGATATTAGTGATCAACCACCACCGATAGGAGGCACGAATCATGATTCTGAAGCTTCGTCGCCATACAAGCAACTTCTTCCTCGTCAAGAGAGTAGAAGTCGCCTGGTTGGCCAAGAGATTGGTCTAAAACGAGAAACAACACGCAGAGAAAGACAGAAAATTCCAAGCTTTAGTAAAGGAGGTAGTAAGGATGAAGAAGACATTTCATGCAGGGTCCCCAGCAATAGAAACACCCAAACCAGTGGAAGCAGTGGAAAGCAGTATGCTAGATGCCCTACAAGCCATGAATTGAGAAACTGGGCGTCAACAGAACGTTACCAGAAAAAGGTATACCGCCTCAAAGAAGGAAAAATGAAAAGTTTTCGACTATCCCCTTAAAGAACCACGAGGCAATAATGATGTCTCTAAGCTCCACGACGAGCTTGCACCAGTGTTTGAATATTCACCTGAAGATTCGATAATTATTTGTAAGAGAGGATTGGGTAATGACCCTAGTTAGGAGGACATAAGAGCGTTCCTTAATTAGAAATGACAACGAGAAGGCTTGATACGGAGTCCATCTCGAAGGAGTAGGTCCAGGGAAGATAGTGATCGGGTCGAGAATTTCGAGGCCTGTGTTTGAAAACTAGCCGAATAGTTGGAGGATTAGAAGCAAAGGGAAAAACAAAAGGGAGACAAGTTTGCACTCAAGATAGTGTTTTATTCTAAGTCTCTATTTTCTCAAAAAAGATTAGATCTCATTCTCCCTAGAAAATTCAAGATGTCCCAGATAAACTCCTTCAAAAGGAAGATCGACCTCTTCCTGCATATGCATTTGTTTAGGGAGATGATGTTAATCCAATGGTTAGATGAATTTCAGATGTGTCATTTGTTCTCTCTAACCTTTGAAGGGCAAGTAAGAAGATGGTTCATTAGCCTAACCTCTGGCAGCATTTATAGTTTTAAACAGTTGTATGGAGTGTTTGTGGATGAATTCAGAGGGGTTACTGTAAACCTTAAGACTCAAAGTTCACTATTGCTTGTGAAGTAGGGGCAAAATCCTAAAGCCAACTCGAGAAGGAGACGTGATGATAGAAAAAATTTTCACGATCTAGACAGGAAAGACAAAAGAGATCTAGGCCAAGATGGGGCGTTGAGAAGAAGAGACGAGTTTCCCACAAGACAATATTGCTTGCCGAGAAGAGATGACGCAAAGAGAGTAGCTCATGTACAAGGAGATCGCGTTTTCACTCCCTTAAAAGCCCTGATCTCACAGGTCTGGCGTAAAATCAAAGAGCAAGGAACCATACTGGTGGAACCCAGCCCATTAAGAGCCAAACTGATAGGAGAGTCCAAGAACAAGTTTTGTGAGTTCCACTAAAGTGTTAGACATTTGATAGATGAGAGTTTTGAGCTCAGAAGCCAAGTGAAAATACTGATCCAAAATAATTATTTGTAAGACTTGGTAGCCAGGAGTGAAAATGGGTTCGGAGCCTCGATTCGAGAGATCGAACATGAAAAAGGACAAGAAGAGCGGACTATGGTTATTTCAGGTAGGGCAACACTGATAGGAAACTTGAATAGATCTAGGAAAAATTATTCGAGATATTTGTTGTTGAATACCGCCTTGGATATTCACATTATGAATGTACGAGTTAAGAAAAAATAAAAAATCTCCTGGTACCCATCGTGTTCATAGATGAGGACAAAGTGGGGGTTCACTACCCATATGATGATGCATTTGTAATAACTTTAACAGTAGAAACAGTTCAGGTCAGTCGAATTTTAATGGACACAGAGAGTTCGACTGATATCATCTTAAAAAAAACTCTGGATTCCTTAGGAATCAAGGATTTTAGAATGAGGCCTGTCAAGACCGCCTTTCATAGTTTTGGAAAATCGTGTGTTTACCCTATAGGAATAGTCCAACTACCCGTCACTATCGGAGAGAGGTCGTACCAGAAAACCACTATGGTAGAGCTTTAAGTGGTTGATCTTAAGATGTCCTACACCATGATTCTCGACAGACCTTTCCTTACAACTATAAAGGCAGTGGAAAGTGTACATTATCTAATATTAAAATTCCAAGCAGGAGAAGGGATCGAAATTGTCAAGGACAATGAAAAAGAAGTCCGGTTGTACTTCGTAGTTTCTTCTAAAAGTTCATACTATTTATTGAAATGCTTATAGGGAGAAGTCTTAAAAGTAGATGGTGAAAGCTCACAGGAGGATTTGATTACCAAGAAATTCGATCAGGAAAAAGAGCCATTCGCCTTAAAGCTAGTGGAAGAACTTGAGTCTGTCGTCCTAGACCAGAGGTCACTTCAAAAGATAGTTGAGGTTGGTGCCCAACTCCCTGATGATCTGAAGGTGAAACTCAAGGACATCCTAAAACAACACATGGACGTGTTCGCATGGTCTCACGAAGACATGCTCGGTATCAACCCACAGATAATTTCCCATTGACTCACTATTGACCCCAGTACAAACTAATAAAGTAGAAAATGAGACCATTTAACACGGAGAGAAGAAAAGCAGTACACGCAGAGGTAGACAAACTGATGAGAGCAAAGTTCATAAGAGAAGTGCACTACCCAGAGTGGGTATCGAATGTAATGATGGTCAAGAAGGTTAACGGGAAATAGAGTGTGTGCGTAGACTTCACACATTTGAATAAAGTTTATCCTAAAGACAGCTTCCCACTCCTTTGGGTCTATTAGCTAGTAGACTCGATAGTTGACCATGAGCTGTTAAGTTTCATTGATGCATTTTTAGGATACAATCAAATCAGAATGCACAAGCCAGATTAAGAAAAAATACCCTTTATCACTGACTAGGGATTGTACTACTATAGAGTAATGCCTTTTAGATTAAAAAATACTGGGGCCACTTTCCAAAAACTAATCAATTGGGTTTTTAAGCTGTTAATTGGAAAAACTATAGAAGTATACATGGATGATATGATTACTAAATCTCTAAAAGCTCTAGATCACCCGAAGTATTTAGAAGAGACCTTCTCTTACCTGAAAAAGTATAATATGAGGCTGAATCCTGAGAAATGTACTTTCAAAGTTCAGGCTAGAAAGTTCTTGGGATATATGGTCAGTGAACGAGGTATCGAAGCTAATCCACAGAAGATCAGGGCCATATTGGACCTAAAATTACCATTCAATCTCAAAGAACTTTGGAGTCTAACGGGAAGACTAGCGGTATTAAGCAGGTTCCTGTCCAAAGCTATAGACAAGTGTTTTCATTTCTTTCAGATCATGAGAAAGGGAAAAAAAAATTGAATGGCCAGAAGAGTGTCAGCGTAGTTTCCAAGAGTTGAAACAGTATATCGCATCCTCACCCTACCTAATGAGGCTCTAAATTGGAGACATGCTGTACCTTTATTTGGCAGTAAGTGACCATTCGGTAAGCTCGGTCCTAGTAAATGAAGATGTTGAGAAGATTTATCTTTCCATCTACTACACTAGCAAGGAGTTATTGGACACCGAAATGAGATATTCAACACCTAAGAAGTTAGCTTTAGCATTGGTGGTGGCAGCTAGAAAGCTCTGACCATACTTTCAAACTCATCAAGTGGTAGTGCTAATAGACCAACCTTTGAGACAAATTTTACATCAGCTAGATCTCTTAAGTCGATTGGTGAAGTGGTTTATTGAGCTCAATGAGTACGACGTCGATTACAAACCCAAAAAGGCAATTAAGGGTCAAGCTTTGGCAGATTTTGTGGCTGAAAGATCATTATCCGAGCACATTTTCATCCATCATATTGTAAAAGTGTCCCCTTCTCAGGAAGGTTCGATCGCCCCAAACAAAAGAGAGTTGATCTGGAGCTTTTTTATTGATGGAGCTTCAAATGCTCAAGGGGGAAAAGTTGGTGTGGTTCTTATAGGTCCATATGAGATGGAGGTAATGTATTCCTTAAAATTTGATTTCAAGGTCACTAACAATGAGATGAAGTATGAAGCTCTGATTGTAGGGGTCAAATTAGTTCAAACGTTAAGAATCACAAGTCTCGGTATTCACTGTAACTCTCAAGTAGTAGCAAACTAATTGAACGGACAGTTTCAGGCGTGAGAAGGTAATATACAAGTATATATGGAGAAAGCTAGGCAACTATTAAACACATTAAAGATTGTTACAATTAAGCAAATTCTGAGAGTTGAAAATTCAAAGGTTAATATGCTAGTAAGATTAGCCTCTTCTTTTAAAGGAAATGTTCCCGCCTCAGTCCCAATTGAAGTGCTAGAATAAAGGAGTACAGAAACCAACGACCATCAGTCCCAAATAGCTCAGGTAGATGCCCATCGGTGTTGGATCTATGAAATAAAATCTTACATCCAAGACGGCGAACTTCTCGGAGATAAGGAGCAAGTAAAGAAGGTCAAAAACAGGTCGGTAAGGTTATCATCATTGATGTCTGTGACCTGAAAAAGCAATTCATGTTCTAGAAGAAATCCATCATGGAGTATGTGGTGGACATAGATGAGCCCGGACTATGACCTATAAGATCTTGAGGCAAGGGTTTTACTGGCTAACACTCTCCCGAGATGCGACACAGCTAGCTAAAACCTGCCACGAATGCCAGGTACATGATTGCATCCCAAGATAACCTCTAGAGAAGCTGACCTCGCTGTCGAGCCGTTGACCATTCTCTCAATGGGGGCTCGATCTCATTGGGCTATTGCCACTAGCTCAGGCTAACAAAAAGTATGCCATAATGACTATTGACTACTTCATGAAGTGGGTGGAAGTTGAGCCATTAGCCGCCATTACTGAAAAAAGTGTCACAATGTTCGTCAAATACAACATTATTTATAGGTTTAGAATACCTTAAGTGTTAATCACAGATAATGAAAGCAGTTCAACAATGTAAGCTTTAGAGAATTTTACTCGGACTTTTCAATCAACTTTAGATTCACAACTCCAGCTCACCCAAAAGCCAATGGACAAGTAGAGGCTGCCATCAAGGTCATCAAAAAAGCCTTAAAAAAGAACGTCAAGGAGCACAATGGTGTATGGATTGACAAACTTTCTGAGATCCTTTGGGCATACCGAGTCACTCCTAAGGTAGCCACAGATGAAACTCTATATAGTCTAACTTTCGGGTGCGAGATGATGATTCTAATCAAGGTCGACATACCAACTTTCTAGGTCAACAACTATGACGAGGCATCCAATAATCAAAGCTTACACTTGAAGTTGGATTTCCTAGAGGAAAAAGAGATTGGGTGATGATAAATGCCGTAGCTCATCAGCAAAGGGTAGCGAGATATTACAACAAATATATTCGGCATCATTCTTTTCAAATAGAGAATTGGGTTCTAAGACAAGTAACCCTGAACACCAAAATATCAGGAGAGGACGTTCTAGGAGTAAACTGGGAAGGACCCTATAAGGTCATTCAGGTCCTCAGACCTAGAGTCTACAAGCTGGAATCCCCAACTAAAACAGAATTCGAAAACCATAGAACATCAAACGCTTAAAGTTATATTACTTTTAGAAGCATAAAAAATTTGTAGCAAATTTTCTTGGAAATTAATAAAATTATTTTTATTTTTCACTTTTGAAGTTGGCCAACAAATAAATTTAAGCCTATGACATCCAAACATCTCGGGGTAATCTCTACCCGAAATCCAAGTATGAGTGACACGGTTCCCAAATGTTAGCTTTCTATTTACCCTGAGGTAATAGTATCTCAGCTCAAACTAGCTCTGAGTACGGTCTCAGAGAGCATACAGGTAAAAGAGGTTCTCAGAAGACTAATCTCAAACGTCTTGGGGTAATCTCCTCCCGAAGCCCAAGTAGGGGTGACACGATTCTTAGACGTCAGCTTATCGATTGCTTCGAGGTAACATTACCCTCAGCTTAAACAAGCCTTAAGTTTGGTCTCAGAGAGCATAAGAGCAAAAGAGGTTCTCGGAGGGCTACTCTCAAACGTTTCGGGGTAATCTCCTTCCGAAATCCAAGTATGGGTGACACGGTTTCCAGACATTACCTTATCAATTATCTCAAGGTAATATTACGCTTAACTCAAACAAGCCCTGAGTACGGTCTCAGAGAGCATATGAGCAAAAGTGGTTTTCAGAGGGCTATCCTCAAACGTCTCTGGGTAATCTCCTCTCGAAACTAAAGTATGAGTGACACGGTTCCTAGATATCAACTTATCAATTGCCCTAAGGTAATATTACCTTTAGCTGAAACAAGCCCTGAGCGTGGTCTAAGAGAGTTTAGGAGCAAAAGAGGTTTTCGAGTGATTACATTAAAACGTCTTGAAGAAACCTTCCCTTAGAGCCCAAGAATAAGTGACACAGTTCTCAAACTCAAGTTGGTTGATTATTACAAAATAATGGCACCCCCAGTTCAAACAAGTCATGAGTTAGATCTCAGAGCATACGAAGAATGAAAATGGTTTTCGGACAACCATCTCAAAATATCTTGGAGTCATCTCTACCCAAAAGCTCAAAAGGATAACATGATTCATGAATGTTCGCTCTACATCCTTATTCAAAGCTATTTCAGAGTTCCTGGATAACCAAGTTTACGCCTGCAACTTGAACAAATCTTAAAGCAAGTTAGAACTTATAAGCATTTAGAGGTGGGCATCCTAGATCTTATTAAGTAGGATGGAACGAGTCCTGAGTACGTGAAGGACGAAATAGAGGAAAGTAGAGTGGATAAGAAATAATGCAAATTGGGAAATTTTTATTAAAATTCAGGGATGTACAAAGCATTAAAAAAAAAAACTAAAAAACTAAACTAAAGCTAAACTATTTCGGCAGGTTGGTCAGTTGGAAGGTCGGCTTGTGTATTCGCCAGTTCAGCAGGAAGGGTCTCGAGATTGGCAACAGGAAGAGGAGGAGCCTCTATTTCCTCAATAGAAGAGACTTCCACGGGATTAGCCATTGCAGCGAAAGGGGGCTCGGCAGAGAGACCAGTAATGGACTCCGTAGGAGGTACAAACATAATCTTGAAGTTGGGATGCTCCTCCTCTTCAGGAAACACTCCATCAGAGTTATCTCCTCTTTGGATTGGTGCCTACCGCCTAAGGCTTCATAAAGCCAACCCAGGTCTAAGTCCGGGTAACGATCTTAAAGCGTCTCACAGGTCAGGTCAATGTTGTCATTGAGTCGCTCGTTAAGCCAAGCCGCCATATCTCTGTCGTCCTCTTCGACTTTCTTAGCCAGAGCTGAGTATCTCTGTCTCTCCGCATCTATGCTTCCCTAAGACCTCTTAACACTTACGAATTTGTGAAAGATTCACTTTCTTCTCATATCTTTCCCGGATTATTCTCCAACAAGGATTCTTACTGATTAAGATTTCTTATATAAAAAGAATTCTAAGGGTAAGCTTCATATAAAAAGCACATGATCCAATAAAATTCGAGAGTCGATGCTTAATATATGAAATCTTCGTTATCCTCGCATGGCAAGATACTTATTTCTAGATTCTGTGGGAATTCTACCATGATTGAGAGATGTCAACATCTATAAAAGGAGACTAATTGCAACCAGATAAGGGTACTAAAAATTTTGGCAAAAAAGAACCATAATTCTCCCAAGTTTTTTCTAAAGTAAAACCCTAACTTAAGCATCGAATAATTTTTGCTGGACAACCAGCTTTTACTTTTGAGGTTACATTGTAGTTGCAAGTTAGAAAAACATCCTAAGAGAAAGAAGATCGTTGTTGGTGCGCATAATCTATAAATGGTTCATTAATTACAGTTGTTCTATGCTATGTTATGTAAGAAACAAATTTGTTAATACTTACTTGAACAATTGAAGCTAGGTGGTTAATCATGTCTACAATTGCTAAACAAATTTGATGGAATTTCATCTCTGCTAGAAGTCAAAAAGTAAGATCATTTTTTCCAAAATCAAACGTGTAAAGAGCCTTTGCAAAGTCCTTCTGTCTTGGCTGTCTCTTTTTGAGGCATTTTTGACTATGAGCATAAAAAAGAACATGCAACAACATGTTAAGAAGTAATCAAATTTTCATGGGAATTTTATTTTTATTTAAAAAATGTGAAGTTAACATTCATTATAAAAATTATTGAATTGCTCATTCTGCACATCAAGAGAGAGAAAACTTTGTTTATTCTTAGGTCTTATTCGGATTTCTAATGGTTGATCCTTCCGTGGCACTCAACTCAGGCAATTTCAGATGCTTAGCTGTATAAAAGAAAGTGTATATAAATAAGTCACATGGGTTCAAAATGAATAGATTTAATAGTTTGTTTAAAACATGATAATGAAATCTTAGAAACTAAATTATTTCTTACCTATAAAGTCTATGATGACGCGACCATTAGAAGCTCTACCAAGTGCATTTGGTGGTGGTAATTTATCAAATAGGTAAAAAATCGCCACTGTCTGAATTGGAGTCACCAAAGTTGTAAATTACAGTGAATTCACATGGTTTCGAACTATCACCACTCACAATACTCAATCCACCCCATAAGAATAGAAAAAACCTTGCAAACATAGCTTTGCTTCTGCAACCTTCCACTTTTAATTCTCCTTAATTCTTGGCACTTCCATACATATATAGACCCAGCTCAGAAAACTTTGTAAACCATCTTGCTGTTTAACTCTAGGCCTTTGTTTGATATGTATCTTCTTAATTTTAGCGAAGTCACTATTTACACTGTTTATTAGCACTATTTATTAATGCTGTTCACATGTCATTGCTTACTCAAATGTAATTATTTTAATATAGAATGAGCCAAAATAAAATCTAAACCTAACATCTGTAATTTATATAAAATTTTATTTTGCATGTTATTATAAAGTAAAAAAGAACAAATAAAAAAATGTAAAATAAGATTAATTAAGACAAAGTTTTATCAAACAAACTCATTAATAGTAGTGATGTCTAATGAGACGGGTTAACCTATTTTAGATACCAGATTAGCCCGTGAACTGGCCCAATTAGATTTGTCAAAATGCAAACTCAGACCGGTTCGAGTTATTGTTCACCCAAACCGGGCCGGTTCCATTGTTTAGAACTGAAGGCTCGACGAATAACGGGCTCGAAATTGTTCTGGCCAGTCACCCTATTGAACTAGCAGATTGAACCGGCCCAACCAGGTGGTTCAACCCGTCAGTTAAAAAAAAAAAAAAAAGAATCCCTGCAAAATATTGTACAGTATCAGTGGTCATTGGCATTGCCTTTTAGAAATTGAATTTACCCGTTGTATACTTACATTTCATGGTGGATCATGGATGGAATCGTGAAAAATTGGAAATGAATTAGCATTGCAAAATTGAATTCGTTGCACATGAAATGAAAATTGGAACATTGCAAATTAATATTTTTTTCAATTTTTTTTCATTTCTCCTATAAATATTAATTCATTTTTATTTCAAAATATTTATTTCCCTTACTCAATCTCTTTCAACTCAATTTTTCTCAATTCAATTTTCTCCATCTCAACTCAATATTCTTTGTAAGTAATTAATTTTAGTTGAAGAATACTACAAACACTGTAAATTTTGACAGTATAAGATTAACAATTGTATTAGTATATTTAGTTTTGTATTTAATTCATTTATTAACTTTAAAATTTTAGTTAATATTTAATTTAGCTATTTTAGTTAGTATTTAGTATAATTAATAAATTAAAATTTTAAATTAGTATTTAATTTTTTTATTAATTTTAAAATTTTTATCACTATTTAATTAATTGTAAAATTTTAATTAGAGCTTAGAAAATAAGTTAGTTATTTTTGTTAGTATTTACTTTAGTTAATAATTTTAAAATTATTGAGGTTAATAATTTAATTTTGTTATCAATATAAAAATTAAAGTTAGTATTTAATTAATTATAAAATTTTAGTTGTTAATTGCTACATTTTGTTAGTATTTAATTTATTTATTAACTTTAAAATTTTAGTTAGTATTTAATTTAACTATTTTAGTTAGTATTTAGTTTTATTAGTTGTTTACTTATTTATTATTGTTGTTAGTTACTAATTTTAAATAAATTTTATTAGTTATTAATTAAATATTGTTGTTAATTATTTTTATTGTTAATTATTTTACTTTATTTTAGTTAGAATTATTCATATTTAAATTTTGTTAGTTATTAATTTAATTATATTTGCATTAGGAAGTTAATTAATTGTGTGTTAATTAATTTATTTAAATTTGTGTGTTTTTATTTTAGTTATCAAAATTTAAATTTTGTTATCATTTAATTTAATTAATTTGTTAATTATTTTAGTTAATTAAAATTAAAATTGCATTATTATTTAATTTAATTAGTTTGTCATCTACATTGTGTTCTAATTTTTTTAGTTAATTAATTTAATTTCTTTGAATTGTATTGTTTTGTAATTTATTTAAATTTGTGTGTTTTTATTTTAGTTATCAAAATTTAAATTGTGTTATCATTTAATTTATTTAATTTGTGTGATAATTAATTAATTTAATTTTTTTAAATTGTGTTATTATTTAATTTACTTAATTTGTGTGTTTTTATTTATTAGATTTATATTACATTAATATTTAATTTAAAATATTACTTTGACTCATTGAAAAATGACACATCATTCCTCATAAGGATCATATGAATTTCTTTGGGAAGGCGCAATGTCCTCCTATGAACAATTTGAAAATACACAGTAAGAGGAACAAATTTTTAGTACCAACCTAGAATCTACCATACCTGACACTAGTCAAAGTAGGCAACCTAGGTTTGAAATATGGAAAATTTTTGAAAAAAATATTAAAGAAGATAAGGTTAGATATAAAATTTGTGGTAAGATATATACATTTAAAAAAGGTGACGGTTTAAGAACTCTTAGTAGACATGTAAAAAAAAATACATAGAACATTTAGAAAATTTATAATAACAAAGTCAAATTAGAACAACAGATAGAGTAGTAGGTGGTAATTTTAGATTTGACCATACCGAGTCAAGAGACTCCATTATTAAATGGTTGATTTTAAATGATCAACCATTCACAAACAGTGAATCTCCAAATTTTGTAGAAATGATGTAATTGCATTAGTCAGTGTTTAAAAAAAAATACTAAAGACAACTGTTAGAACACATGCATTTAAAAACTTTAATAAAATAAAAGATATTTTGATCTCTATATTAGAATCTAATAATTGTTCATTTTCATTGACCTGCGACAATTGGAGAGGTGTCAATGGATTGTACTATATTTGTGTTATATGCCATTGGATAGATGATGGTTGACATTTAAACAAAAGAATTATAGGTTTTAAACTATTTGAATTTTCATATAATGCAATGACCATATCCAGAGCAATCATGTTCGTTGTGTGTGAATTTAGGATTAAAGATAAGAAACTTTGTATTTCATTTGATAATGCATCAAATAATACTGTTGTAATTTTTTTAATAAAAATGCAATTAAACCAGACTTAGATGAAAAATATTTCTTCACAATAGATGTGCTTGCCACATATTGAATCTATGTGTGCAAAATGGTTATGAAATAATGAAACCAGTAATCGAAGCAATTACAACTATTGTTCATCATTTAAAATCAGCTCCAGCTAGAAATAAACAATTTAGAAAATTTTGTTATGAAAATGGGTTGCAGGTTAAAAAATTAATTCTAGATGAGCCAACTAGGGGGAATTATACTTATGATATGCTTCAAAGTGTTTTACCTTACCAAGTTCCAATAATGAAATTTTGAAACGACAATATGATAAGAAATAACACATGAACAATTTGAGGTTGCACACATTATCTCTCATTTTTTAGAAACATTTAAAGAAGTCACAAAATTATTATCAAGATAATACTACCCAACAACAAATTACGTAATTCTCACATTAGGTAGCGTTTCTTTGGTATTTAAAAAATACATAGAATATTCTAAGTTCGCTACAGTAATGTTGGCTATAGTAGAGAAATTTAAGAAGTATTACAATGATATGTCCATTATATACAATATTGCCCTTTGCTTGGACCCATGTATTAAAGTTTTTGGTTGTAAAACTTTAATTAAAAAATTTTACCCTTTTCTAGATCCTAATGAACTTGAAAATTTGTCAATCGAAATAATTACACATACAAACTTGTAAGGATATTTTATCAGTAAATTTATTAAATATTTATCACATGTACGAGATTGAATTTCTGTAGGGACTTCAACATCTACTGGCTGGGAGGGCTCTTCTTCCTCTTTCTCTGCTCCCATAATTACCAGTAGTGATTAAGATCCTTACGAGATCGTAAAGAGACCAAGAACAATACAAACCTTGTTCAACGAGCTATCATATTATACCCAAGGTCTACTGGTGGACAATGAAATGGATTTTGACATCTTAAAGTGGTGGAAAAGTAATTGTAAGACTTATTCCATTTTAGGAAAAATGGCACAGAACTTTCTTATGCCACCAGTGTCAACAGTTTTATCAAAAAGTGCATTTAGTTTGAGTGGACGAATGTTAGACGCTCGAAGAAGTAGAATGACACCGAAAACTCTTGAGATGTGAATGTGCTTTAGAAATTGGCACAACGAAGAAAGGAGGATATAACAACTACAACACTAATCATCTCTATCAGTCAATTTCAGTAATGAATAGAACAAGAAAGAAGAAGATTGAAGAATAACGATTGACGAATAAAAGGTAATTAGAATTCAAATTTATTTTTTACAAAAATAATGAGGTAAGGCCCAATGTTGCCCTTTTTATAATATTTATTTTCATTAATTTGTTACATTTTTTATTTTTTATTATTAAAAGGTATGACTAAATGAAATAAAATTTATGAGGTTAAGGCTGAAATGTTTCTTTCATTATAATTTTTTTTGTTTAATTAATAAAATTAGACACAGTAAAAGATAATTTTTTTTAATAATTTAAATTATGTTATCATATTTCTTTTCATCATAATAATGAAAAAAAAAATTCTCATTATGTAAAAGAGATTTATTTAATAAAATTATTTTTTTCATTTTACTTTTTAAAAATGACAATTTTAAGGGTTATTATGATATTGATCTATTTAATAAAAATAAAAATAAAAATAAAAGTAAAAAATAAATAAATCGGTAGGTTCGGGCCGAACCAATCCGGTTACTCTCCATAAGCTGGATTGGTTCCATTTTTTTACCCTCGACCCGGCCTAACCCTACCCGGTTCCTCTCCACGTATTAGGTCGATTTTACATTTTTTAATCTACGACTTGGCCTGACCCGTACCCGCAGAGTTAAGTCTGTTAGCCACCATTAATTAACAAAAGGCTTTAGGTTGGTCATTAACATAAATGTGAAAGACTTGGAGAATGATCAATTCTTAGTTTTCTTGAGTTTTTAAAAATTCAAACGAGTGATTCTTATAAAAACTAATATTAAACTAATTTTATCTAATGTTAAGTTAATTTTGAGAGTCTCCATCAGCTCAACCCTTACTTAAGAGTTAGATTCTTGAATCTCTAAAAACACAAAAAATTTAATAATTTATTTCCAGAGCTTGCATCAGCCAAAACATAGTCAGATGTTATGCACGTAACAATTATATATATATATATATATATATTTAACAGTCTCTTGAGAAATTTAGCATTTTGTTAAAATATGAAAGAGCTATGAATTCTTTGTACAAAAAAGTCAAACAAATTTCTGTCTTTTGCTTGTCCGAATTTTAACAAAATGCCAATGTCTACAGTACGAATTTCCATAAATATGATAATAATGCATTTAATAAGAAACAAAAGAAGATATTTAATTTTTTTTTCAATTTCATCCAAGGTTTAACTTGTAAGAATTTGTATGATTTTATCTAAATACTAGGCATTAATTTTTGTATCACCAAGAAAGATAAGATTTAGGTCCCGATAATGAGCTAGAGCAAAGGCACTGGAGAGAAATGAAAGTATGTAAATCACAGAAGTCTCAATCCAAGACTTCAGCTTGAGAAATAGTGAAAATATGCAACTTGTATGCAGTTAATGATTGGAGATGATTTAGAGCATATGCTTAACTGCACTTAGTTCTCTTTTGATATATAATAACAATGGCATACAACGAAGGGTTCATATATGGTTCGTAATCCAAGCACAACAGCACTGGTTGATGCTTGCTTTTTGACATATATAAATTTAGCATTTTCTTGTTCTCCACCTTATTTACCATTTGCAATACAAATACTAATATTAAGAATTAAAATCAGAGAAACTACGAACATGCTTAGGGTTAGGGTTCTTCTTTAAACTTATATAAACTTGAGTGTTATTGTCTGTGAGCGATCTATAAAGTATTCAATTAACAACCCAATTTGCAGCTAGAGAGTAATGTCCTATCGAGGATGGCTCTGAATCCTAGATAAACAATAATGATACTTGCACGAAATGGGACCAGTTGAAAATTAAAGGAACTGAGCAATAATAATACTTGTATGTCATGACCACTCCTCGGCACATAAACAACAGCACAAGCTTTAGTTTATGTTCACAATAATTGAATAAAAGAAAAATTAAAATATAAATTATTAAAAAATTGATTTTTTTATTATTTAAAAGTATAAAATATTTTAGACCAAAACTTTGTTTAATCTTCAAACATCTTTGGATCATTATTAATGGGGATTTTAAGATACTGTTATAAACTTGACATTAAAAACATTAATTGAAAAAAAATTAAATTAAAATAAAATCATTAACTAAACTAGTAGTACGAATGATTATTATCTAAAGCATTAAAGAAGAGAGACACACCACCACAATCGAGAACCAGTCGAGCTGGTTGTTCAGTCTCCATTTCGTCAGATACACCACGTGAGGGTTACATCGCGGGGCTGTGGTGGCGGGGCTGCGAATGATGCGTTAGGTCATTTCGAAAGTTTGGTGAGGTTGGCGGGAGGGGATTTTGGTGGAAGTGAAGAGTTTAGTTTCAGATATTTAATAACGGGTGTCCATGACGTGCAAGTATTATTAATGATATCATCTTCCATTCGGTTTAAAATTTTAACCCGATTTAAAATAACTGATTAATTTTGATTTAATTTAAATTATTTTAAACTAATATTAAAAAATAAATTTAATTAAACTATTCTATTCAATTTATTAGTTTGAATTAAATAAAAAATAAAAAATATTTTTAATTTTATTTATTTTAAATTAACAATAAAAATTATTTTTTAAAAATTTTTATATTAATTAAATTTAAATGAATTATTATTTATTAATTAAAATAATAAAACTAAAATATAAATTTTAAAATAAGTGGATTTGAATTGACTGGCTAAAAATTGGCAAACCGACATATAAAATGGCCGAGAGGAAGACAAAAAGCAAGCTAAATTCAAACATTTTTCTGGAATTGGAACTGAAATACTTCCTTTTTCATGTTTTACGATGGAACAAGCTGTAGACAACAGGCGAGTGATATTCAAAGGATATATAGAGAGAGCACCAAAAGAGACGGATATGGAAATCAAGATTAACAAAGTAGTGCTCAAGGCTCCAAAAGGGTCAGAGGCAATTTTGGTTAAGAATCTTTATCTTTCTTGTGATCCTTATATGAGAGGCCGCATGCGTAACTTCAGTAGCTCTTACATTCCCCCCTTTGTTCCTGGTCAGGTAATATTTTTCTATCAATGTTTCTGATCACATTTCAAGCTCTTATTTTTATACATTAATTTGGTGTTTTTCATCTATGTTTTCAGATACCCACATCTATTTTTGTTGTTGTAATGTTGTTTTATAGCTCTTATTTGGGAATTGGGACTATCTTTCTAAGCTACAATTAAAATTGCTGATGTAGTTTACTTTGTAATTTAGTCACATTGCCTTCCTAGTAAGATTACCTTGTCCTTAATTGTTTTCTGGTAAATTAGTATCTTCTGCATATTTAGTTAATTTAAAGATAACAGAATATAAATTCTTAATTTAGTGTCCAATATTTGTACTTTATGATGACTTCTGCGGTAACAATTTTGGTATGACATTGTTATATGATAAAAATGGTGTACTTTGATGAAGCCCATGGACGGATTTGGTGTGGCAAAAGTTTTGGATTCCGATAACCCGAATTTCAGGCCAGACGATTTAGTTGCAGGCTTCACCGGTTGGGAAGAATACAGCTTGATAAGGAAAACAGAGACGCTTAGAAAAATTCAGCCAGATGATCAGATTCCTCTATCATACCATGTTGGTCTTCTTGGTACGACCTTTTTCTGGTTCAAAACTTGGTGTTTCTCGTATGCACTGACACAAATTTGTCACAATGTGCATTTATGTGCTCAATAATATATTGTCATTGAATTTCACTATAAGTTTTCTAGTTCTTTCTTTCGCATATTATGTGCTGAATAATCTGTCTGCTTACTTTCCTTTTCTTGGTTTTAACTTGTTTTTATAATTTGTTAACCAAGTGATTGAATCCTACTTGAGGTATTTCTTTGACAGGTATGCCGGGTTTTACTGCTTATGCTGGATTCCATGAAATTTGCTCCCCTAAAAGAGGGGACTATGTTTTTGTCTCTGCAGCTTCAGGAGCTGTTGGTCAACTTGTTGGCCAACTCGCCAAGTTAAATGGTTGTTATGTAGTTGGAAGTGCAGGAAGTAGCCTAAAGGTAAGTTAATGTCTTATTGATAAATCATCATACTACTAAGAATTTGATTCCCATAAAAAAATTCTTATATATCAGGTTGATCTTCTAAAGAATAAGCTTGGATTTGATGAAGCTTTTAACTATAATGACGAACTAAATTTGGATGCGGCTTTGAAAAGGTCAGTAACAAGTTCTGTATTGAACACAAAAACTTTTGACTTTCCTCTTGGATGCTTTGCCTTAAATCTTAATGTGATCAGCTAATTGATTATCTCCACTCTAACCAGATACTTCCCACAAGGCATTGACATCTACTTTGATAATGTGGGTGGTAAAATGCTTGATGCAGCATTGCTAAACATGAGGAATCATGGCAGAATTGCTGTTTGCGGAATGGTATCTCTGCATGGCTATTACGATCCTGAAGGCATTCATAACTTGTTCACTCTGGTAAGAAAGCGAATAACAATGAAAGGATTCCTACAAAGTGACTACTTGCATCTATACCCGCAATTTTTGGACCATGTTAGTAGCAATTACAAGCAAGGGAAGATTGTTTATATTGAAGACATGACTGAAGGTTTGGAAAGTGCTCCAGCCGCTTTTGTTGGGTTATTTTCTGGCAAAAATGTAGGCAAGCAGGTTGTCCATGTAGCCTATCAATGATTCTCATTCAACATGTATGTGTATTTGTTGGTGTAATTCAAATTTTCACCTCGTGTTCACTTAAGTATTTAATCAAAGTTATCAGGTTGATAATGGTCCCTACTTCAAATGTTATAGTTGCTTCCCTTGTTAAATATAATATTGAATGAGAATGACTGCAACACATTATTATTATTATTATTATATCAAAATTAATCTGCCTCACTGTAAAGGAATCAGATCAAGAATGAAAGAATATGAATGAAAGTGACCACAAATCACTTAATATATGATAGAGAAACAGGATCGAGAATGTAAAATTAACTAACTTTTTAACATGAAGATGTATATGGATTTTAACGTTTATGAGTCAATATAATGTCATTCATAGAATATAGTAGGCCATCTATAAGAACAATTAGCTTTTCATAAATTTTATTCATTATATAATTTATCATTTCCCAAACTAACTGCGATCTTATATATGTGACTGCTCTATTCTATCTTCCTTTTGAGTGTGCCCTGTGCTACTATTTTATTCCAGTGCACCTGCATGCTTTACAGCTTTGCTCTCTTCTCTTCTTTTGAACAAATTATGAGAGAGATTTACGATAGTTCCACGGTCAACATCATTGGCGAGACCATTCAATTAATGAGAAAGATTCTTCCACCTTTTTTATTTTTCTCTTATTTATTTATCATCAATCTAACTTTTTTTTTTTAATCTCATTAATTGAATGATCCTACTCTATTAACATAATGATATAATGGAACTATTTTACCTAAAACTATTTCTTGAACTCTTAAAAGTCCTTTAAAGATGAACCTAGTAATAATTTTTAAAAAGAGAAGAAAAGCTAACACTATAGCAAATTAAAGCTATTTGTCTCTATCTCTTCATGTTCTTTGCTTTGTCTCCGGTCTCTCACTTTCATTGTTCATGAAAATCATCACATACCTAGCTATATTTTTTCCTCTTCTTACAATTTCATCAATCAATATTTCCAAATTCCATATCACCCACATATTGTTGTGATGAGGCATTAGATCCTTAAGGCAGAACATCTAGTGCCATGGCTATGAGAAGCTAGTGCCGCTGCACTAAAATACTAGAATGTGCTCTTTAGCGGCAGAATGTCAGAGCCATGGCACTAAAGAGTCAAGGTTGCAGCGCCAGATTTCTTTGCAAGGCAGAATGTCAGGACTGTGATGTTGGAAAGTCAAGGCTGCGACACTAGATCACTGAATAACATAAACTTCATTTCTTTTACATTTTTTTTTTTAGTTTCTATGAATCGATAATAATGTGGTTTACTTGTGACATAGAGTTTTATGCAGTTGTTTGGCCTTTGAAGACATGAGAACATTACTTGATTGTAAAAAATTTTGTCCTCTATACTAATCATCAAGCTTTAAAGTACTTGAGTAGTCAAAATTTGTTGACTTTAGTGTCACACAAACTCATGTACTCATATTTTGATGATAACAAATATGTTAATTCAATCAAGCAAATGAATAATGAAGCATCAATGATTCAAGTTAAAGAATCAAGATATAAACTAATGTATTTATTTTTAAATCTTAGAAAATAAGTTTGTATGTGTGTGATTGTTGCATGTTTGTAAGCTTAATTATTTTGTACAAATTTATAGTTTTAATACTTTCATAATACACTTAAAGATGTATTTTTGAAACCTAGAATATGAACTTAATTATATTTTTCAAAATTGAAAAAGGAACCAGACTGCAAGTTTTTCAAGGATCAAATTACAAGATTTTTAAATAGTAAAAATCAAGTATTGTAATAGGTATTATAGCAATCGGTAATTGGTTCCTCAAAGCGGTCAATCGGTTTGGTTACTGTTCATAATTGTTGGATGATTTTTCAAGCAAGCGGTCAACCGATTCTACAAAAGGTCGATCGGTTTTGCCTGAAATTTGTATATTTTGACCTTAACGGCTAGTTTTCGAACTCTAACTATAAATACAAGTTATATTCTCATTCATAAATAGTTTTGAACGTTTTTTTTCTCTTAAATCTAAGTGCTTATAAACTTCTTTCAACATCAAAATCATATCTTGAGCTTATAAAGTGTCAAAAACATATTTTACACACCTTGCTCTTATATTTTGTAATATTCTCACTTGTTTGAGAATCATTTGAAGGTGTAATTCATATTCTACACATTTTCTCATTTGTAAAAGAGTGAAAGAAGGGTTCTTTTATTTAAAAATTGAGTGATAGTGAGTGATTAAGAGAGAATCACTTGTGAAGGTTTGAAGAAGTACAAAAAATCTTCTTTGTTGTAATTTGATTTTTAAGGTATCAAGACTTGTTCTTCACTTGGGTTGAGTGAGGATGAGTGATTGGATAACATCACTTGTAAGGTTAGAAGGAGTACCAAAAATTTTCTTAGTTGTAATTTGAGTCTTGGAGTTTTAAGACTTGTTGATAGTGAAATCTTCAAGTAGAGCTTGAAGAGGTGGACGTAGATGACGTTGAACCGAACCACTATAAATTTAAGGTGTTTAATTTCTCTTTTCTTAATCTCTTTACTTTCATAAGTTTATATTTGATTGTGTGGTTAAATTGAAGCAAGTTCATAAATTTGTTAAATTAAGCTTAAAAACCCAATTCACCCCCCTTCCTTAGTTGTAATTTAAGTCTTGGAGTTTCAAGACTTGTTGATAGTGAAATCTTTAAGTAGAGCTTGAAGGAGTGGATGTAAGAGATGTTGAACCGAACCACTATAAATCTAAGGAGTTTAGTCTCTCTTTCCTTAATCTATTTACTTTCATAAGCTTATATTTGATTATGTGGTTAAATTGAAGTAAGTTTAGAAATTTGTTAAATTAAGCTTAAAAACCCAATTCAATCCCCCCTTCTTAGGTTGCATACTAGTATTTCAATTGGTATCAGAGTTTTGTTATCTTGTTTAAGACTTAATTGTTTAAGAAAAAATCCATGGCAACCCTAGGACACTTAGAGGGACATTTCACAACTAGACCCCCATTTTTGATAGAAATGATTATGCTTATTGGAAGGTTAGGATGAGAATATTTTTATAAGTTACTAATTTTAAGCTTTGGAAAATAGTTAGCAAAGGTCCTAAGATTCTAATGACGAGCAATGATAAATGGGAGAGTGTACCTAAGCCTAGTAGTGAGTAGGATGAGGTAGATAAGAGAAATATCTCTATGAATGCCAAGACAATTAATATTCTCTGTTGTGTTGTAGATAAGAGTGAATTTCATAGAATTTTAGAATGTGAAAGTAGACATAAAATTTGGCATACATTAGAGGTTGTGTATGAAGGAACTAGTCAAGTTAAAGAATCTAAAATAAGTAAACTTATTAGGCAAAATAAATTATTTAAAATGGAGTCGCATGAGTTTATTCACAATATGTACACAAGATTCACGAACATTATTAATTCCTTCAAAACTTTAAGAAAAACCTTCACAAATAGTGAGCAAGTAAAGAAAATCTTTAGATCCTTACCAAAAGAATGGAGAGAAAAAATAACAGCCATTGAGGAAGCTAAGGATTTTAATACTCTTTCTTTTGATAATCTCATTGGATCACTTATGGATTATGAAGATAAAATTTTCGATGACCAAGATATTGAGGATAAGAAGAAGAAAAACATTGCATTCACATCATCCATGCATGAAAGCAATGTAGATGAGAGTGGAAGTAAAGAGGATGATATTGCCTTAATGGCAAAAAGGTTCAAAAGCTTTCTAAGGAACAAAAAGAACTTTAGAAAGAAAAATTTCAGAGAAGTTTTGGGAGAAAGCCAAAGAGGAGAAAGAAATTAAAAGAATCAAGTCACATGTTATGAATGCAAGAAACCTAGACATGTCAAATCAGATTGCTCTATTCTCAAATACAAGAAGTCTAAGAAGAAGGCAATCGTGACAACATGGGATGATGAGGAAGAAAGCTCATTGGATGAGGAAATCACCAACATGTGGTTCATGGCCTTGAGTGATGATAAGGTAAGTGATCATGAACCAAATTACTCTTATGATGAATTGTTTGATGTTTTTGAAGAATTGCATAATGATTTTCAAAAATTGATCTCTAAAAATAGAACTCTTATAAAGAAACTTGATAGTTTATTCATTGAAGTCAACTAATTAAAAGAGATAAATGTGTCACTAGAAAATGAAAAACAAGGTTTCCTTGAAGAAATTTAAAATCTCAAAAAGGAATCAAATGATTTGAATGATATTGTTTTAAAATTTACTAAAAGTAAAAAAAACTTAGAACTTCTACTTGGTTCACAAAAAATGTGCTTTTGACAAGAGTGGTAATGGATACAAGCCTCGTGTTAAACAAAAGTTTTACAAAATATTTTTTGTTAAACCTACTCCTACAGTTAAAGTTAATGCCACGTGTAACTATTGCCATGTCTTTAGTCATTTAAGTCATAGATGTTTAATCAAAAGAAATGCATTTGACATTAACATGATGTGGATTCCAAAAGGAACCAAAACTAACACATTAAGGACCCAAGAAAATTTGGGTGCCAAAAATTTCAACTTGATTTTTCTTTGTAGGTATTGAAGAGCAAGAAGTGATTCCTTGATAACGGATGTTCAAGACACATGACCGGAAATATATCTCTATTTTCAAAATTTACAAAACACAAAGATAGAGGTTATGTTGCATTTGGGGACAACGCTAAAGGAAAAATCATTGGCTTTGGTAATGTTTGTAATAAAAACTCTATCTTGATTGAAAATGTTTTATTTGTTGATAATTTAAAACATAATTTTCTTAGTATAAAGTCAATTATGTGAAAAATATTACAAATTTGTTTTTGAACCCACATGTTGTATGATTAAAAGCATGCTTGATGATAAAATCATTTTTGTTGGAATTAAAAATGGAAATGTGTACACTATTGATATTGACTGTACATCGAATGGTGATAAATGTTTTTCTGTTTTGCATAAGAATAGTTGGTTATGGCATAAGAGATTAGGACATGTAAGCATAGAGTTGATTTCAAAAATTCTTAAAAAGGATTTTGTAAAAGGTTTTCTAAAAATTGAATTTGTGAAAGATAAAATTTTTGATGCATGCCAATTTGGAAAACAAATTAAAACTTTTTTTAAATCTAAAATGCATATCTCTATTTTTAGACCTTTAGAACTTCTTCATATGGATTTATTTGGACCTTCTAGAATTGCAAGTTTATGTGGTAAGCACTATGTTTTTGTTATTATGGATGATTTTTCAAGGTTTACATGGGTATTATCTTTTACATGGGTATTATCTTGTAAAAGGTTTTCAAATGCATGATTTTCAAAAATCATGCATTTGAAAAGTTCTGTGATGAACGTGAGATTGAGCATCAATTTTTATCTTCTAGGACTCTTCATCAAAATGGTGTAGTTGAGAGAAATAATAGGTTTGTTTAAGAAACAGTTAGAACATTACTTCATGAAAATTCTTTATCGTAATATTTTTGGGCTAAAGCGGTTAATACCGATTGTTATGTTTTAAATCGTGTGTTAATAAGACCTTCTCTCAATAAAATACCCTATAAACTTTGACATGATAGAAAACCTAATATTGGATATTTCAAAATTTTCAGTTCTAAGTGCTTTATCTTAAACACCAAGGATAACTTGGAAAATTTTGATTTAAAATTTGATATTGAAATTTTTCTTGGTTATAGGATGAAGCTCAATAAGAAGAAGATATTTCACAAGAAAATGATACTAATAAGGATGAGAAAGATGCTCATTCTTTCCTCAAGGAGAGAAGGTTTGCAAAATCTCATCTAAATGATTTAATTATAGGAGATCCTTCTCATGAAATAAAAACTAGATCATCCATTAGATTAATTTGCAATAATTTAGCTTTCATATTTCAAATTGAACCTAAAACTTTTCTTAAGGTTGAAAATGATAAATATTAAATCATGGCAATGCAAAAAGAATTAAACCAATTTGAGAGGAATAAAGTTTGGGAATTAGTTCCTAGGTCAGAGCATCAATCCATTATACTAAATGAGTATTTAGAAACAAAATGGATGAATCTGGTGTAATGGTTGAGAACAAAACTAGATTAGTAGCCAAAGGGTACAACCAAAAAGAATGAATATATTTTAATAAGACTTTTGCACATGTAGCTAGACTAGAATCAATTAGAATGTTGCTTGCATTTACTTGTTATAAGAATTTTATTTTATTTCAAATGAATGTCAAAAGTGCCTTTTTTAAATGAATATATTATAGAAGAGGTTTATGTAGAACAACCCTCAGGTTTTGAAAATAATGAATGTTCAAATCATGTTTACAAATTAATTAAGACATTGTATAGATTAAAACAAACTCTTAGAGCTTGGTATGAAATGTTAAGCTAATTTTTTTTGAAAAATGGTTTTAGTATGGGTGAAGTAGACATTACACTTTTCATCAAATATAAGGGTCATGATTTACTCATTGTTCAAATATATGTTAATGATATCATTTTCGGTACTACTAATAATTTGATGTATGAAGAATTCTGTAAAGTACATGATGAAATCTAAATACAACTCTAATACATACTACTGTCTGAACCATGCATGACTCTCCGTGTATGACTAACCTATAGACCCTATTGACTGCAATGTGTACCATGTTCATTTGTCTGTGTCTCCACTATACTAAAATTTCTCTCTTCTTTTCTAAATTCTTGTCTAACCTGTAAAACTAGAAATATGAGGGGGGTGAGTCCTAAAGACCCAGTGAGTGAATAAAATGAAATGAGAAAATATAAATGAGGAGTAAGAGTATAAAATTTAAAATATAACATTACATAGAAATTTAAAACCATTCACTTAAAATCATCAAAGCAATATAAAGTAGTTTTCATGTATAAAATTCGTAGATGATCAATTAAAAATTTATGGGCTTGTTGGAAAACTATCTCCCAAGACATCCCCCGATACACATTGGGTTAGCATCTAGAGATCCGTTAACAAGTTATTTTACATTAGTATATAGAATAAAATTAATAAGTCTACTTGTTAGCGTTAGCCTGGATAAGAGATGTGGTGTAAGATACCAACCTATTCAGTAGTAATCTCTCATTTACCATATATCAGTAGTAAAGACGGAAGTTAGTAATATCTCCATTACTCCTGTATCTAATAAGGGCGGAAATATACTATTCTCCAAACTTTATTACTCATTTCTCAAATATAGGCAGAAATATATAACATCTCCCTTATGCGTTTCTTTAGTAAAGGTGAAATATCTATACAGATGCGCTTCTATCAAGCACTTTACACCAAAAGTTAAATCATAAAATTCGTATAATAATATTTCAATATATTTATAAATTTCTTACACGAAATTCATTTATCATACATTAATCCATCCACTGAACAATTTATAAATATCCAAAATTTTTTTTATAAATTTACCCTTATTCCAAACCTATTAATTTTCATAAATATAAAATGTTCGTAACTTTGGAATCATAAAACAACTTAACAATTCAAATCAATTTCTAAAATATTTTTATTCAATTATTTTGTTCTCAATCAGTAACAATAAAACTATTTCTTAGTGCATAAAATAATAATTTTTATAATATAGAGTAAAAAGATAAAAATCCATAAAAATCCATTCAAATTGAGTTTTCAAAACATTCATAATTCAAATATTTTAAAAAATAAAATATCCACTTATTGGGTTGCACTTAACCTTGTCCAACTCACCATATCGCTAATGGTTGACCGGATCGACTATCTATAAATACATATCTCTCATCAAAACTTATAACTACATATACTTGCCATATACACAAATAGATATATTGTATATAACAATAATCCTTAGTAAAATCAGAATGTCTCGAACCCCCGTTACTTAATCCGGAAAAATCATAATTTTTATTTCAATTATTCTAAACAATATTTTTTCGAAACATGACTAACTTTAAAATTTTGCTGTGACCAACTGGAACCACATTTTAATCCGCATTTTCAATATGTTTATCCATAATAGGTCTACTTTCTATAGCCTTTTATGGTAACTTATTTTGAATTTTATAGCTTAACTTATACTTAAATGAACAGACACTATTCCAATTCAAATCCACAAGATGGCATTGATTTTCTGAATTTTTTGGGAACTTATATCTTGACGAAATAGCCTAATTTTTAATATGTTATTCCTTGTTATATTTAGTTTCTATAGCCTCTTACGGATCTTGATTCTGAATTCTTATGTCCGAGTTATAACTAATTGAGTATACACTGTGCAAACACGGGACAATGTCCAGTCCTAAAACAGAGCACTCATTTTTGGAATTTACTGTGAATTCATTCCTAATTGAAATAAGCTGATTTTTGAATATATTGTCTCCCAACATGTTTAGTTTTTATAGAATTTTAGGATGCTAAAATTAGATATCGAAAATACTATTCTGTTTTGAGTTTTCCGTACACTGCTCAGAATTTTTGAATAACTAAAATATCATACAAGGCAACCGAGATCCTAAAATTTTTAGGAACTCCATATATCACAAAAAATTCTAATTATTTTACTTTGTTGCTCGTGATCGTTTCTAATTTTTCTAGAATTTTACGGTTTGGTAATTGAAGATCTAAAATTTATTTTATAAAAAAAAATATTGAGCCTAGGTAAGACATTCCAACAAACTAGAAAATTGCCTTGCATATCAAATTTTTAGCTCTACAACTTATAACTTATTCATCATTTACATGCATCATTAATACTTTATTGTCATATTTATCATGCATTAAACACAAATCAAAACACTGCCTTATGCTTGTTTAATCACTACCATATACAACCATTTTATGTTTCCAATAATTTTCCCATATTCCATGCCTAAAATACATCCATATACACACTACATTCATTGCAATATAACACATTAAACATTTCCATCATTTTTATGAATTATTGACACTTAAATCTCACATTTCTTGTGCATTTGCATAGTCAAAATACTGCCATTTATATAAAACAAACATTGCCATATGCATATATATTTCTCACTGCCCACAACTTTTAAATCAAACCACAAACATAACTTCCAATTTCATCCTATACATATAAGCGCCACACTAACCAAAATTTCCAGAATTTTGAGAAAAATTGGGAAGAGATCCTTACCTCATTGGCAACATATTTCTCTTTCTTCTTCTTCTTCTTTTCTTCTTTTCTTCTTTTCTTTCTTCTTCCTTCTCTTCTTCTTTTTCTTTCTTTCTTTTTCTTCTCTTCTCTCTCAAATCCGCCTTCATCTCCTTCTCCTTCTCCTTCAAGGTTTTTACTTCCCTTCCTCTTATATTTTCTCATTTCTTTTTAATTCATGATTAAGCTAAATAGATGGGGAAAATTCTAGAAATTTTAAGCTTAATCTAAATAAAAATTGGGCTTGAGCTTGGTTTATGTTTACGAGCCTCTATTAAATCTAATTTGTGTTTTTTATTCACTTGGATGTGAGCTTAAATTTATGCCTAAAAATGAGCTTGAAGTATGGGCTTAGTAATAGTCTTAGGCCATACTTTTGGTTTTTGCACTATGGCCCACATGTATATCAATTTATTTCTCTTCCCTCAATTTATTTAAATTAGTACATTGGCCTCCCTAATTTTGAAAACATTTCACTTTAGTCACCAATATCTTTTGTTAATTAACATAAAAAAAATTTTAGGCTATTACACTCTTCCCCTTTTAAAATTGTTTTGTCCTCAAATCAAAATAACTAAGGATATGAGGCTTTAGAATGCATGATTCATCTTACAATTTCATATGCCCCGCTTCCAACTCTTTAAAGAATTCTAAAATGATTTGGTATAAATTTCTTACTAGACCCATAAAGGCTATACCCAACTAGTCAACTTTGGAAGTGTATTGCAATTGATAACTTGTATTCATCTCATCATATCACACTTATTAATATTACCAATTACAAGAACTTGAAGCTAGGGAAAATATGTCTTCGCAATTACATGGACGATGTGACAATTCCTTATGTTGTCTAATGTATCCCCAACGTACAATTTTATTGGTTAAGATAAAGAGCTTATAAGCTGATTTAGAAATACATTTTCATCCAAGCGTACTAGATTTCCAAATCATTTTAGAAGGCATTTAATTCAATTCTCACTTAAACCTCTCTGTAGTTCTAGCACTTATTTTTCTCAATTGATATACTTAAAGCTTCCTTAAATCCATTGAACTACTTTTTTTTTTTGAAGTCCCCAGACTGACTTTATGGTTTTAACATCAATGTTTATGGTATAGTCTACCAATATTTTCATCTAAAACTTGAATAATCAATCTTTTCAGAATTTTGACCTTCATTCTAGATTTTACAAAATTCTGACCTTCCTTCTAGATTTTGCAAAAGTTTGGCCAACTATTTTCCTCATCTTTTTGTTCCTAAAATATACGCAAGATCATATTTCTTCTTAATCCATGAACCAATTTGACTTTCTTTAGTTTTTTGCACACTTCATCATGCACTTTCATCTTAAGGGTTTCTATGCTCTTTAATTTACCTAACATATCGTTTTTTACTAATACTTTATTTGATATTCGTGACTTGAGTCATGATCAATTCACCTCCAAATTTTCCACTCAATGCTATCAGTATGAAAGTATTAATAATTATCATCACAATTTCTACTTAGTTATTGAATTCTTTCTTATGCTTAGAATCATTCCTTTCATGATCATCTCATATAAAAATGTCATTCTTTATGACCTCAAAAACTGTGACACCCGATTCATTCTAATACTGCAAATACATAATCACATATTCTACATACAACATTGCTCTTATATTTA